>JAJQJQ010000305.1:0-29417 GCA_028622995.1 Panagrolaimus kolymaensis | reverse complement strand
ATTATTTTTTTCTCTTCCTTTTATCTTCCAAATTACCGAACACATCTTTTTTAGGTATTGTGTTTATTTAAAGATTAAAAAAGCAGCGGTGAAACACAGAATAGAACAAAAAAATGTCGAATTGATTTAACGCTTTTTTATTTTTAACTTTTTATTATTATTATTTGCTTGTTATACAAAATATCAAATTTATTGCTTTTGCTCACTGCTGGTGGTGTGTGTTTTTGTGAAGAACCATGGGAAATCGACAATCCAATGGTGGAACAAAACAAAAGAAGCGGATTCTACCTATTCATGAACCGGGTAATAAAAAACAAAATTTTTTATGCAATTTATTTGCCAAAACTCGTTTGATCCTGCAGCTTTAGCAGCTACATGCCCTCCACCGGTAAGCGTTTTCATTCTTACTAAATTTCTTTATTTCTGATCATTGTCGTTAGCGAGAAAACTTTCACCCTCTTTAACATGAAAATATTAACGCAAGCTCCTTTATTTTAAGCAAAACATTTAACCTAGTTAAACAATAAATATTTCAATTCTTTCTATTTTTAGGTTGGAGGTGAAATGCCAGTTGGTGAAGCTACAGTCCTTCGAGATCGTCCTGCTCTTCGCTTAGATCAAAGACTTGTATGCAAATATGAAGTCCTTTCAGTTATTGGTAAAGGATCATTTTCACAAGTTCTTCGAGTTCAACATCGAGTAACAAAAGAATATTATGCGGTTAAACTTGTTAGTTCTAGCACTGGTATGTAGATTAAAATACTTTTTTTTCTTGAAAGTCATTATCGAAGATTTAGATTTTGGCGCAGTAAATAATGAACTTGGAATTTTATCGAGAGTTCAGCATCCATTTGTAATTCGTTTGGAAGAAGTTTTTAGAGGCACATCCAAACTTTTTATTGTAATGGAATTAGCAACTGGTAACTTGCTTAATCTCTCTAAAAGTTTAATTGTGTGTCTTTTTTAATAGGTGGTGAAATGTATGATAGAGTTGTATCAAAGGGTAGATATTCAGAATAGAAGCGCGTCAAGCTGTTAGAATGCTTTTGAATGGACTTGCATATCTTCATGGATTAAAAATTACTCACAGAGATCTCAAACCGGAGAATTTATTATACAGGTATGTATGTTAATTTTAGCTAGAGACATAAAAAAATAATACTAACATTTCCACATTTTTTTAATAAACATTTCGGGAAATTAAAATTTTTTTTTAAACCCGCTCCAATTAAAAAAAAACGGCAAGTATACAAGAAAAAACAATTGAAACTTCTTTTTAATGTCATTTTGTTTGACATCTGCGGTTGTTGTTTGGGTGCTATTTTATGATTGGTTTTATGAGTGTATTTCTTTTATTTTTTATAGCGACACACGACCAGAAGCACGGCTTTTAATCACTGATTTCGGCCTTGCACATCAGGGAACTTCGATTGGAGAAAAAATGAGTGAATGTTGTGGAACACCAGAATATATTGCACCTGAAACTTTATTGAAAATACCATATACTGAAAAGGTGGATTTATGGGCAGTTGGTGTAATTACGTATATTTTAATGTCAGGAATTATGCCATTTGATGATGATTGCCGATCGAGACTTTATACTCATATTATTACAGCAAATTATGTTTATTATCCACAATATTGGAGTGGCTCAGAAATAGCGAAAGAATTCGTGGATTCATTACTTGATACAAATCCCGATCAACGACTTTCAGCTGTGGATGCTTTACGTCACACTTGGGTTCTTGGTGAACAACGTCCACATTTGAATATTTCAATTAAAGCTCGTCCAGCTTCCGATTATAATTCAATGCAAAGGGTGCGTAAATTTTATTTTTATAATTTATTATTTGTAAGAATTTTTCTTTTTTATTGCTATCGCTGCTGTCGCTTTTTTTTGATGACAGCTTTTTCCGTATAATGACAAATGACTTTCTTAAAATAAGGATCGTCATTACTTGAGTTGTAAAAATCCTTGCAAAAAATCCAAAACAACCGCAATTGCCAGCCGCCGCCATTGCGAATGAACCTTTTTCACAAAAATATTTAACTTTAGGGGTATGTAAAAATCAATTATATTATTATTATAATAAAAGAAGTCACACTTTTTCTTCTAAAACCGATTTATTGAGTTTAATAAAAAAAAATAAAAAGTAATATTTAAAGTTCAATTAATGCATGTTTTTGGATAGGATTACATTTGAAAGTCAATTTTTTGAAACATATAACTACTAAATTATGTGACCCTAAAGCATACTGTAGTTTCAAATATGAAACAATTTATGCTATTCTAAAAGTTCAAAAACTACTTTTTTTGTTTTTCAATTCACTTACAGCTATCAAATTAAAGCTGTAAAAAACGTTATTTGAGTCAGCAAACAAATACACTCTATTAATTTATAAAGTTTAAGTGCAATATTTGAGAAATTTTTGCAGAGAAAGTTCAGAGTTATAAAAATTTCTTTACACAAAAACTTTGTAAATAAAAAAACTCCAACCTTTATAACCTAATTATTATAGACTAAGAGTAGCCGCAGTATAAGGAGTGTGACACGCTCCGATCACGGACATAAGGTTGATCCCCGTGAAATAGATCGATTAAGTACTGATTTACAAAAATTGGCTAAGTCGAGACAAAACCCACAACAATATCAATCAACAAAACACTACGGTGTCTTCTAGTCCTTTCACACGTTATTTCCTAATAAAATTATGAGATCATTATCTCGCAGTGTTTGTACATATTCAAATTTGTCTGTCATTTTTCCACATCGTCGAGCTCCTTGATGTTTTTTTTATCCCATTAACCTATGGGATTTTCATATTACGTCAACAATCACTTATTCAGTTTTTTCTTTATCATCAAAATAAATAAAAATAAATTTATGCTATAATACAATTAAAAGAAAATTAAATCTATCTTTCATTTTCACATACATAAAAAAAGACCGCCGTGATTAGTAAATAAATAATCGGCCATAAGCAAAACAAACAAACAAGAAATCACATTAGTCGAAGATTATTGCACCATACCCGAGTTTGAAGATATCTTTCATCATTTGAAATGTATTCTTATGCAGAGTAAGAAAGAGTTAACCAGCTGATGACAAAATAAAAGAGGAAAATTGGATAAATAACAAGATATCTTCTTTTTGAGGATATGAAACCAGCGAGAAATCCCATTGAAGCTGAAAATAGCAAGTTACTTTTAAAAAAACATAAAAATAAAACAAACCGTAAGTTGCCCAACCAAAGCCGACACCAGCCGAAAGTAATTTTAAGCCAAGGCTGACAGAAGTCATATCAAGACCATATCCAATAAAACGGCACATCAAAGATGCAACGACCAATGGCAAGAGACAATATCCAAGCACACAAACAGATTGAAAGAAGGAACTAAAACTTTTAATTAAAAACAGAGAAATTTCAAAGAAATAATCCTACATTCCACCATCAAGAAGTTTGATATTTGCTGTTACGACGCATGAGCCAAAGAATGTTAAAGTGAATATTTCAGTGAATAAAGGACCTTTTGAATTTCCTTGCAATAATCTAATAATAGTAAGTGTTTATTAAAAACATGCGAAAAAAAGAGATAAACTTACAAGGCTAAAAGAACGCAGATGAAAATAGGCCCCATAGATCCCAATCCCTTCTAAAAATGCATTTGTTTTAATACTTGAATCAAAAGAATAAAAAAGAAATATCATATTTATCACGACGTCGTTGTTTTTCATATATTTAAAATCTATAAAACTTACAGCAGCTTTTGATTTTCATGTGGTCGTAATACTTGTCCAAATTTTTCACCAACAAGCTTTAAATCACGTTTCTAAAAAAGACAAAACAGTATTTTAAAAGTAAATCGATCAATCATACAATAGTATCAAGAACTGGTTCGTCAAAGTATCAAAATCACTCCATGATCACCAGATGGTTCACTAATGTTTCTCGATGGATTTCGGCTAGGCACATTTCCAATATTACCTGATAAATCACGATAATTTTGTTCTCTTCTTTCTTGTTCTCGACTTGCTATTTCTTTTCAAGCTAAAATAAAATAATTTGTTTATTGATCCAAAGACTTTAAATTACTTACCGAATCCAAATCAACAGCTATACTAACAGGAGGTTGAGTCATTATTGTTACAAAGATATGTAATTTGTTTAAAAGATTTTTTTACAGAATTACTGAACGTAATGTATTAGTTAGAAAAAAAATTTGAATGAATTTTTAGACGTGGCGAAGCTTCGTCTTCAATGCTTGCGGCACAGAACTTTCGTGTTAAAACATTTTATAAGAGCTGTCTCGAGTTGAAGAAAATGCAAGCATCCAAAAAAATTATAACCGCGCTCTTTTACAATTTTGCTTCTTCTTCTTTTTTGCTGAAGAATTTTGTAATTAAATTTTGTCTTTGATTATTCTTTGCAACTATAATCAATCTATTCATCAACATGGATAATGACTATATGGATGATTATGAATTGGTATGTGCTTTGAATTTACTTATTAAATACTTTATCTTCTTCTCTTCTTTTTTTTTTCAGGAATACTCTGATGATTCAGGATCTGAACCAGATGTCAACTTAGAAAACCAATATTATGTTGCTAAAGGCCTCAAAGGTGAGAATGATCTACGTGGCTCACTCGAAGCATTTCAAATTGTTTTGGACATAGAAACTGAAAAGGGTGATTGGGGTTTCAAAGCATTAAAACAAATGGTCAAAGTTTGCCATTTGCTTGTAAGTTTTCTTCTACTTCAGACTATATATATAAAACGTTTGGTTATAGGAAGAACATGAAAAAATGATAAACTATTACAGTCGTATGCTTGGTTACGTCAAAGTTGTCACTAAAAATTCTGCAGAAAAATCAATCAACTCAATCCTTGATTTTGTTAGTAATTCAAAACAAAAAAGTCTGCTACACAACTTTTATCAAATTACCCTTGACTGTTTGAAGGTTTGTTGTTTTCGTTTTATTGTTTTTAACTTAATGCATATTGTTTATTTTAAGGAATCCCACAATGATCGTCTTTGGTTTAAAACCAATACAAAACTTGCAAAGCTTTATCTTGATGAAAAGGATTTCACTAAACTTGATGCTGTTTGCCGACAACTTCGTGAATCGTGTAAAACTGATGAAGGAGATACGGATGATAAAAAAGGCACGCAAATGTTAGAAATTTATGCTTTGGAAATTCAAAAATATACTGAACAAAAGAATAATCGTGCTCTTCAAAAACTTTATGCTGAAGCTCTTCGAATCAAAAGTGCTATTCCACATCCGCTTATTATGGGTACTATTCGAGAATGTGGTGGCAAAATGCACCTTCGTAATGGCAGTTATGATCAAGCTTATACCGATTTCTTCGAATCATTCAAAAGCTATGATGAATCTGGTTCACTTCGCCGCATCCATTGCTTGAAATATCTTGTTCTTGCTTCTATGCTTATGAAATCTGACATCAATCCTTTTGATTCTCAAGAAACTAAAGCTTTTCGTGATGAACCTGAAATTGTTGCAATGACAAAATTGATCAAATGCTATCAAGAACATGATTTGAAAGGATTTCAAAGTGTTATTGAACTTCACAAAGACACCATTTTTGCTGATTTATTTGTTAGTGAACGTCTTGAAGAACTAATGGATAATGTACGAAGTGAAAGTTTACGTAACATTATTCGACCTTATACTTCTGTAAGCATTGATTATCTTGCTAAAGAAATTTGTGTTACTGTTGAAGAAGTTACTCGACTTTTAACTCAAATTATTCTTGATTTGGATTCTCAATATCGGTAAGTGGGTTTAAGGTTGAATAATTGCGAATCTCATTTATTTTATTATTTTTAGCATTAATCAATCTACTAACATTCTATATCGTAGTGCATCTGAACAAAGTGAAGTTGATCGTCAAAAAGCTGTTGAATCTGTTCTTGATCGTTTGGAATCTATTCGAAATAACTTTGTTTCTTGTTGCTATTGAATGTCCTTGTGATATTATTATTTATCGGTGATTGTTTGTAAAATTTTTAATGTAGAACCTTGTCCATCATTTTGATCTTGTAAACAATTATTTTCTTTCATTATTTTGTCATTAAAGAAGTTGAAAGTGGTTTTAACCGCTTTAGTTATTTTTGAAATCATTTTAGAGCTTTAAAAAGGACAATAGCTTGCTTAGATGTTTCCAAGAATCTCTCCATGTCGGCGTAAACGTGATGGAACTCGAATTATTCCACCTCCTTCTCATTCGACAAAAACCTCCAATGTTCATAATAGAATGCTTGCAGAAGTAACAAAGAATACGGTTTGTTATAAGTATTGACTTCAAAAATAATTCAATTAATGTATTTAGGAAAATCGGCGTAAAATCGAAGAGCAAATTTATAAATTTGAAACCCACTATTTAGAAGAGGCTTCCAAAATTTCATACATTGCAAAAGCTGTTCGTACTTCATCTAGATCGCTTGAAGCTATTGATTCGGATAGGATTGCTCGTAGAAGCCATCATGTGATTAAAGCTAGAGATCGAATTTTTTCTCGTTCATCATACACTTCGCCCCTATATCAACCAGGTGGATTGTTACATCAAGAATACTTGGATCTTTTTAAGAAACCTGAGCCTACTCTCACTGAAGATACTACAGTTCGTGCGGATTCGCCTGATTTTACAATGTTAGATTTAAATCAATCTACAAATCCTCGACCAGTTAAAAGGAAGAAATCAGCATTTGATACTTCATCCGAAGAAGAGGAGGATGATCAAGATGGCGCTGAATCAATTCTTGATGATGTTTCTGAAGGAACCGCACATGATGATGACGATAATTTTGAGGATGAAATGATTGATGATGATGGCGAAGATTCAAATCAAGGAGTTTATTCTCCAATGCCAAGACGCATGAGTCGAATTCGAATGAGTTCTGGTTCATTGAGTCCATCATTACTTTCAAGTCGTCGTAGGGCCACTAACACCGATACTGATTTCCCCAGTCGAGCTCGAAAAGGTTCTTCATCAACAAAAATTACTAAACGTCGGAGATAATAATTTATTATTTTGCTTTAATTTTTTAAATACTGGCATTTTTTATTTTGTTGCATTTTTTTTATTAATATTGCCAGTTTTCCAAAGATTCTTTCTTTTATTTCATCCCAAAAACATTTTGTATAAATAAATTTTTCCCATTTTTTAATAACCTTAAGCGTTAATGGGTTTATTAAATCCATTCTTTACTTTTCTTTATATATTTTCTTTATCAATGAATAGATTTTTAGTAAAATGGCACCACAAATGGAATACCGTTATGTTCCTTCATGTGAATTATATAAACCTGTGATTGTAAGAATTAGTTCCTTATTGGGTTCATTTGATCGTTGCTACAATGGTCGACGTCCACTCCTTCCAGATATGTGTGTTCGAGTGAAGGTATATTGTAACAAAAGATTGGTTGGCCCTGAAGTACAAACAGAATATCGACCTCCTTGTCCATCAAGCTTTCGAGGAGAAAGGCATAGATGGAGTGAAGTATTAGAACTTCCAATTCGATATTCAGAACTTAGTGAAGATGCATTCCTTTTAATTACTTTATGGGCTGCTGATAGAAATCATGGAGAAGTATTATTAATTTTTTGCTTACATTTTTTAAGCAATAAATTTCAGATTTTTGTTGCTCAATGCGTTGAACAAATTTTTAGTAAACATGGCGCCCTTCATAGTGGTCAAAGAGAAGTTCGACTTATTCCAACACCGAGTGGACAACCAGAATATTTATATGAACCTAGTGATTTACCTCGAACCACTCTCATTTCCGCTGAACCACGATCCCCAAGTTCTCCAAATATTCATAAATTAACTAGCTTTACACCTGAAACAACACCAGTAAGAACTTCACGTTCATCAAAAGCTATTCCAACAATTGAAGAGTTAACAAAACAAGAGAAAAAGTACAAAGATAATTTGCTCGATTCTTCATTCTTAGGTACCAGTATAGTTTATCCCATCCTTTACATTTTTATTAACTTTTTCATTCTTTCTTTTAGATCAGTTGACCTTCATTAAATTGGCTACTTTGAGAGAAGAAGTTTGTTTTTTTTTAACTTTTTTGTCTTTGGAAAAAATATAACGATGGATGGTTTTAGTATCGAAAAGAAGATAATCATTTATATCTTGTTATTGAATATCCTCCAGCTTATAATGGAAAGGAAGCATTACCATATGTAATTGTATATTATTTTTCTGAAGAAGATGGAGCAAGTAGTCAATCCACAGCAGCTTCTCGAAGTTCCCTTGGAGGTTTACACCATCCCATTGTTTCATATCATGATCGAGATCTAGGACAAGAAAATCTTCATGAAAATAAACATTTAATGATTACAAGAAATGCTAGGGCTGTTGAAGTCGATCGCCTTCTAGTGCCAAATCCTAAAACAAAAGCCGAACTTGAAGAAATAATTAAAGTATGTAAAATATTTTAGAGTACAGTAGCAATATATACAAAAAATATATATTTTAGGCTCCAAGTTGCTCTGAATTAACGGTTGAGAAGAGAGATTTAATTTGGAAATTTCGTTACTTTTTACAAGATAATGCAAATGCATTAACCAAATTTGTTCGATCAGTTAATTGGGAAGCAACAGAAGAAAGAGAACAAGCTCAAAAAATAATTGAAAAATGGACTCCCATTCCCATTTACGATGTCCTTGAATTGCTTGGCCCTGATTTTACTCAACCTTTTGTCCGACGATATGCCGTTTCAAGGCTCAGAGAATCTAAAAGCAGTGATGAAGAAATTCTTTTGTATTTACCTCAATTGGTTCAAGCTCTACGATATGAACATCCATTTGAGCAACCACGAGATTCCAATAATGAACTTGCTGCTTATCTCGTAGATGTTGCAGCTGATTCCTTTCCCGTTGCAAATTATCTTTTTTGGTACTTATATTTTTGAACCAATGCCTTATTAAAGATTTTAAATAAATTTTAGGTATTTAAAAGTTGAAATAGATGCAACCAATCAAGTGGATGATTCAGCTCAAAGTGTTTTTATTGCGGCTCAAGAAAAGCTTAAAGCTGCTTTATCTCGTGGGCCATCACAAAAATACCAAATTTTGAGATCACAAGAAAAATTTGTGCTAATTTTAAATGATATTTCAAAAAGTGTTGGTGAAGCAAGTGGAAATATTGAAAAAAAAACTGAAGTCCTTCGAAAAGCCCTTACCGAATCCACTGAATTACAAAATTTAAGCGGTCTTTCACTTCCCGTTGATCCTTTAATTAAAGTTAAATCAATTATTTCAACAAAAGCTCATATATTTAAATCAAGTCAAATGCCTATGAGTCTTACATTTCAAACACAACCAATTTCATCAAATTCACTAAATGATCAGCAATATACATTAATATATAAACGTGGAGATGATTTGAGGCAAGATCAATTGATAATGCAAATGATACATATTATGGATAATATTTTAAAAGCAGAGCGATTAAATCTTTATTTAACTCCATATGCAATCCTTGCAACAAGTTTAAACGAGGGCTTTGTTCAATATATTCGTGCAACACCCATAGCTGATTTGGATAAATTTTTCCCTGGTAAAAAGAAGGAAGAATACATACAACTTGCCTTACAAAAATATCGCCCATCTGCTGCTGGGCCATGTGGAATTGAATCAGAGGTTATGGATCGTTTCCTTCGAAGTAGTGCGGGATATTGCGTGTTATCATATATCCTTGGAATAGGTGATCGACATTTACACAATGTTTTATTGTGTGAAGATGGACGAATATTTCATATTGATTTTGGTTATGTTCTTGGACGCGATCCTAAACCTTTACCACCTCCAATGAAAATATCTCCAAGTATGGTTTATGCTATGGGCGGAATTGGATCGCAACATTATAAAATATTCGTAGATTATTGTCGAACTGCATTCACCGTTCTTCAACAACACGCAAAACTTATAACAAAATTATTTGGTTTAATGCTTGATGCAGGAATTCCGGATATTGCAATAGAAAAAGATAAAGCCGTACAAAAAGTATTGGAAAGATTCCATTTGAATATCGAAGGTGATAGTCATGCTATTGCTCAACTTCTTGATAATCTTATCGAAACTTCCATTAAAGCTATTATGCCATTAATATCAGATTTCGTTCATGGTTTAGCTACATAACATTTAATCATTTATTATTATATTTGTCGTTGAATTTGCGCTTAAATATTTAAAAAATTGATAGAGTATTATTTATAACTTTTTTGGCAATAATATTCTTGCAATTTTTATTACCGGTGTTTTATTTTGCTCAACTTTCCACACTTTGAAAAAAAATTGTGATGTATTTTTGTATTTTTTATATTTAACTAATTACTTTTTAATTATGATTATGCAATGTACAGTGATATAAAATAAGGCATTTTTGTGGCACTTTGTAAAAACTTTTTTTTGAGCAAGACTATGGCGTTAAACCTGAAAGACGCAAAGTTGTACCTTCAGCTTTTACAGTAACATTTAAAGGTGCTGGATTTTGAGCTGCAAAGGAAACTGAAGGCGTGGAATTTAGAGAATCGTTAAAGGATGCTTCGTTAAACCATGAAGTTGAAAGAACTCTACGTGGCTCAGTATCGAATTTGGTAATCAAAGGTCTTCGAAGGGATGAAGATGGAGGTAATGGCGGTTTTAAAGCTGTATTAATTTTGGGCGATGATGCAGCTTTTGGAGAAGGTGAAGGTGCAATAGAAGGAGAATGAGAAAATTGAGCTTTGAGAGATTCAGAAAAACTCAAGGATGTAGTTGTCAGTGGTTTTGTTTCAATTGATAACGATGAAGTAGGCTCAGATATTTTTATCACTTCTTTCGTTTTCTGAGTCTCTTGTGTTACCATAATTTCTTTATGCTCACTTCTTGGTGATAATTCGGGAGGTGGCATCGGCCATTCATCTTCAGCTAAAGATTTTTGTGATAATGATGATGCTGCAGCAGAAGCCAATGCTCGACTTCTCGCAAATCTAGGTGAAATCCATCCATGTTTTGCTAATTCTGCCGTCGTTGATTGAGATATTTGAACTTTTTCGGTGGAATCCATCATTTTTACTGCTTTTATTTCATTCTTTTTAGGAATGTATGAAACTGATTCCTTTGATTCGATGCAAACTGGCGCGGCATAATTTTTTTCTGGCATTTTTAAATCTTCTCTCGTAAGTTGAATTTTTTTCGGAGTTTCAACCCAATGTCGAAATGGTGGACTCTTTCGAGGAGTATCATCAAAATCATCTGGAGTTGAAATAGGAACATCAAGGAAAAGTTCGCTGGGTTCTGTTTGAAGCAAATCTGATTCCACTGAACGAGCGGACAAAGAAGAAGTTGTTAGTTCAGGTTCAATAAATTCAACTCGACTTTTTCGACCACTCGTTGCACCGAGTTCTTCTTTTAATATAGGCTTTTTAATTAACATTTCTTCATCATATTTTTTTGCTTCTTTACTGGGTGAAAGATCTTCAATCAGCGATTCTTTTGAAGAATGCGCTTCTTCATATTGTTTTTCTGATTTTGTTTTTGGCCTAAATTGTTTTTCAATAATAAAAATTTTTATTTATTCGGCAGTGTTAAAAAGAAAAGAAAAGCCAAAAAGCACATCGGGTTTAAAAAAATTGTAAGAATAGTATTTTATAGGATTATTTCTGAGATATAAGCAAAGACAGATGGAAGTGAAATGGTGTATGTGAATGTATGCATGTGAACATTGAAGGGATCAAATATGGAGAAGAGGCAAAACAAAACATAGCAATCATTATCTGAAAGCCGATGATGATTGATGCGCTTTTTGGCTTTCTTTTATATCTCAATATAAAAAATACTTACAATTCATAGAGAACATTTCCAAGACAATCCCTTGTTTGATATAACTTGAAAATATTATTTACAGAATTACTCCATGAATCACGGGAAATATTGCTCAAGCCGGATGTTGGTCTTTGATCATAGCCATAATCATCGGATCGAGTTTCTGATCGTGAACGAGCACATCGAAGTCGTGGATCAGGATAACGCGAGCTTCGATATGATTCATCAAGGGAACGATTTACGATTGATTCTTCAAAAACATTTGGTTGACTGATTGTATGTCGAAGAGGTCGAGGTCGGCGATCATAATAATCCCTTTCAATTGGAATTTGGTAAACTCTTCCAGCAGATGGAGTTGGAGAACGTGCGCGTTCAAGACGCTGCTCTTGATGTTCGCTGAATTGCCGGCGCATGATGGTTGCTTGATAAGCTCCATCAGCTTCATCCACCCATGATTGTCGGGTTTGAACTGTTTGGCTTGCAGGACGCTGCTGACGTTCAAGTGAGCCATAATAATTAGATCCATAGCCTGGAGAATGGCTGGATGGAAGACCTGAACTTCGCGAACCCCATTGGACACGATGAACAGGAGACGTGGAACCAAGTTCAGGGCGATCAGAGAATCTTGTTTCAGATCTAAAACATGTATTACTTTTTGGCATACGTTTATGGAATTTTTTACCTTGTGACAGATTCATATGGAGGCCCAACAGCTCGAACAAGTTGAGGTCGGCCATCCGATCCTAAGGGATTGGGTGGTAATGCAAAATAATCAACTGGATTATCTCTATCAACTTTTGAACGAAATACCTCAATTGTACTTGTTGTAGTTTTCGTATCGTTTAATAGAAGATCAGTTGGATATTGAACATACGGCCTTTCCTGAAGCCACAACATTGTTAAAAATGTTTATTTTTTCTATTTTTTCACGCTTTTTATTATGTTAGTTTTTTTTTTTTGCTTTTGCCGCTAAGGTATTTGTTTACTTTTTTTTGAAGGAAATAAAAGAATGCCAGAATCAACATTTCTTTTTCATGAATTGAAAAAAATATGCATCGCTTGATGTTTTTATTCTTTTGTTCTCAAAACTCTTAGGTTATTCAATTTCAAACATTTGCGTGATAAAGCATCAAAGCAACTCGAAAAAAAACCAGAAACAAGCGTGAAGCAAGCGATAGCTTTACTCGATTCGAGAGGGTTCATTCTCTTTTTTTGCTTTAATTCTTTGTTTGTTTAAGCAGAAATGCGATGATGCTGAACTTAGAGCTTTGCAAACACGTGTTTTAAAACAAAAATAAGTATTAAAAAAAGTTATTAAAATCGGCAAAAAAAAATTAAGATTCAAAACGTTGATTAAATATCATTCTTGTGCTTTTTTGAATCAACCGAAAATGGTTTTTAAATAATAACAAACATTTTAAGTTTAAAAACCAAAATAAGAAAAAGATGAATCATTGCTTACCTCATTGAAAACATTAAGTTTAACTTTTTCTGGTGCTATAAATTCATCGGGTGGTGAATCACGACCGGTAAATTCGACTAAAGGTGTGGTGGGACGTGAGCGACTTGTTGAACGAGATCTTGTGGAAATATTTAGTTTTTCTGCAGCTGTCATTCGTCCCGAAGTAGCTCCAATTCCACCAACACTAACAGTGCTGCCTCGAAGAGATGAAGGAATTTCTTGGATTGCTGGAATCGAAGGCGCTGCCATAATTGTTCCATTTGGAGTGGTGTGAGCCGCGAAAAAGCCTGCCGATGTTCCTTGTTGAATGCCACTGGTAATAAATATTCCATTATGTGGTCCATAAGTTGTAATATTCATTTTAAAATTCACCGTCATTGACGGAGTTTGACCTCCGCCAACGGCGGTATATGAAGTCATTTAATCCAATAGCTGGAAAAAAGAAACTGGAGCCTTAAAAAATTTTAAATCCACGAATTAGGTAAAGATTCATAAAATATTTCACGACTTGATTAAATTTTTTTGGAAATATAAAAAAAAATGAAGCCAAAAGCCATCACATACATTCAAAGAAAAAAATGAAAGTTTTAGATATACATATTTGCCCAAAAAGGTAATCCATACACATAAGTGAAAAGAAAGCCGGTTACAAACAAATATGAATCACAAATAAAAAATTTCTTTTAACAATGTATCCAAACGTAAGAGAAAAACTCAACGAGAGAGAAGGAAAAAATGAGGAGAAAAAAAGTTTTCTTTGTTGTTGCTGGACTCGCTTCAAGGAAACGAAGGAGAAAAAGCAGCGCTTGCATCAATGTTGGTTTTTTTTTTCATGCATGCATCAAAGAGCTCAATGGTTGGTTATCGCTTGCTTATTTTTTCTGCTTGCTTTTTTCGTTTGTCCGAGGCAACGCACACCTTTTTTTATTCTGTTGTTACTACTGCGCCGAAAATGGTCATCATCATTGCCGAGATAGTTCTACTTTTTTTTAATAGAAAATTTGGAGGAGGAGGACTTATGTTTACTTTTTACTCCCGCAGCATCATTACAAACGCTCCTCTTCATATTTTTAACCCTTTCTTTGCTAAAATTAAGGTACAATCCCTTGCATCTGACTTCGCTTTTTTTTATGAATGAATGACGATGGACGACCGACCAGCTGATCCATTGACCAGCTCAACAATGGACCCACACTTGACTTGCAATGGAAAAGAAAAAACAAGACTTTAGAAATGTGAGAGGAAAGTTTAAAGCAGAACTTTTTTAGGATAACTTTTTCTCTACAAATAAAATCTTAGTAAGATAGGCAGGTTGAAAATGTAAAAAAGCGATATTTTCCGACTTCCGAAATTCATTTTTTCAATGTTATTAAAAATATATAATAGTTTCTTTAAATAATTTTCACGTTGAAATGAAATGTTTGTTGACAAATAAAATAGTAGCATCCTATCTCTTTTCTTTTTTTTTTTTAAACGCATGATGGGAAAAATTGAAATGACAAAAAAGGGAAACAAAAAGATGATAGATAGAAAAAGCCAACCCGCAGAGCAAAAAGAATGAAAGAATTGTACAATTTTTTTTTCTCATTTGTTGCTAAATTGGAAAATAAAACAGTTATTTGTTGCTGCACGAAATTGCCTTCACCGTTGTCGTGGAAACTGAATGTTTGCATAATGGTAAAAGTTGCCCTGAGGATATTAAACCGACAAAAAGAGAAATAGGTAGTACAATGAAATTCCGAGAAAAATATTTTTTACCCGACCGAATAAGCCAGAAAAGGATAAGAAAAAAATTTAAAACAAGCAAGTTTAAAATATGCTTTTATAAAAAAAAGTTGTGGTCACACTCCTCGTAGACACGATCAAAAAAGCAACAAAAACTTGTCGAAGAAACAAGAAATAAAAAGCATACAAAAGTGTTTTTCAGCTCAAAAGAAAAAACTAATGTTTGCTTAAACTCTGAACTGTTTTTTTGATAGAAATAATTTAAAATTATCAAACAATTTTTACCAAATATGAACGTAATTAATATCCAATAAAGTTATGCGATACAAAAGAAATACATTATCAGGAAATAATTTTTAAAATATCGACATGCTTTTTTTCAAGCAAATTATCTTTGTTGTGGCGGCGGCATTTTTCCTATTTTATGCGGTTCATTTGCCACTGTTATTTTTTGTTGTTTGATAGACAAAAGCATGGGTTAAACCGTAGAAATCAAATATTTATTTGTAATTTTGTTAGGCTTATAAGCAAGCGTTAGAAGAATATTTCGATTTCGTTAAAAAAACAACACAAAATGACTTCAACCTCGTCGATGATCCAAGACCGGCATGACCCCATTCAGCAACCCTTGAATCACAACATGTGAAACTCAAGCTGGACATTACAAAATGATTCTAACACAAATGATGTAAAAATGAAATAAAAATGATTTATTTTCTAATTTATAAATACGAATATATCAATACAAATACTTTGTTTGTGAAATTGGTTCACCATCAGTTTATTGAATTTTACCACGAAGACCTTCAAACATTTCAAAGCCGACGCATGAGAGAGCTGAAGCAATACAGGCATAATCAGCAAAATGATAAACGAAGGATGAGACACCAGATGGAATTGTTGGAGTGATGAAATGAGTGATAACTGCTAATACAAGACCACCGAACAAAGCTAAAATACAATAAAATTAATAATAACATGGTATAGCATACAATTAGGATCACAAAAATTTCAAAAATTAAAACTTACCAAAAGCATATTGAGCTTTCAAAGAGGGGTCAGCGACGTTGACAAGTTGTTGAGCTAAAACAAACAAAAAATTATTGAGTAAAATATATTTATTTTCACTCACCATCATATCGACCATCGATTTCATTATACCAGCGTTTACCAGAAAGGAATAAATTGCCGACAATAAAAACAAAAGGAATCAAGAAACCAACGAGCCCAATTCGATTAGATTCCATAAAGAGGGTGATGGCCTAAAAAAATAAAAGTAAAAACAGCCAATATAAAACATTCCATACTTGAAGACCAAGAGTTACAAGTTGAGCAATGCGGATGCTATAGACGATTTGTCCGAACGATGAATTGATAGGCTTTTGACTTGACATTCTTTCTTTGTTTCACGTTTAAAAAAGTTTCAAACTGATTGAGAGGAGCGCAGAAAATCACAAATGAGAGAAATTGTTCTAAAAAGTTTGGTTAAGTAAGAAATTGAAGGGTATGCAAATTTAAAAAATATGAAAATCTTTGGCAAAATATGGAATTTTGGGTAAATTTGTGACGACGATAAAATATTGTAATTATACATTCATTTATTTCAATTACTAAAGTCACACAACTTATTGTTGGCGAAACATTAACCTCAATCCAACGGGAAAAAATTAGAGTTGCATATGTAACTTCGACTTTATGGTTGAGATAACTTCTAAATTTTCCCCTTTATATTTATCCATTTTATTTTTCAGCATCATAAATAAAGAAGCAAAGTAAACATTCAATCAAAATATACGGTATTTATTTTATTGCGTCCTTGCCCTAAAAATTGCGTTGACTTAATGAAATTAAAAAAAAGAGTAGTCATAAAACTGGTTTAACTTAGAAAAAACTATCTTTCAAATATGCTTTTACAAATGTTTTTTTGTTATTAAAAAAATTAAATGGTATTTTATTGAACATGCTTCATGACGCGTGACTCTCTTCTTCGGTCACTGAATTTTTCCCATGGATTTTTTAAAAGTTTCCTTTCTTCCGGACAAAAATGTAAGAAGGATGATGACATCGGGTCGGTCGTCGAAGCAATTGTCTTTCATTCTTTGCTCCCGAATTTTTATTTTTTCTGTGGTTTTTGAAAAGAACGGTGTCCGTTTTATTTTTTTAACTTTTAATTTTTTTATTTCAAAAAGTCGGAAAACAATGCATCGAAGAAATAAAAATTGAGCAATTTGTTGTGATTGAGGAGAAAGAAAAGGGAGCGGCACACGATCGAACTCGGCCGGTTTTTTTTATGGATGTCAAACATTTTTGTTATTTTTTTTTTGTGTGATTTCTTATTCTTTTTCTTCTTTGTTGCTACTGAATTTTAAAGAAGGCGAATTCGCCTGCCGCGCGAGACTATAAAAAATTGAAAGCCATCAAAAAAAGAAGTTTTATGTAAAACAACCGGTGGCAATTTTATAAGAAAAGTGGAGGTCAAGTTGTATTCACCGCTGCTATTGCGCTACCAATAAAACAATTTAATGGGCGGATCAGAATGAACATTGGGAGAGAAAAACGAAGGAAGAAAAGAAGACATTTCGGGTTTTTTCTTGATCAAAACTGCCACCGTAATAAAGATGAAAGTTTATGGGGAAAATTAAGAAAGACGAGTCATTCTTTTTTATTTTTCGAATGGATGACTAAAATTTTTTGGAATAATTATGTTAAAAAATAGTCATATGTTTATAGAAGCTTAAAATATACGGTATGATTGTTACTTAAATACTTTATTTATGCATTTTTTATTTACTTTATAAAAGCTAAATATTGTTTAAAACATATCCATTTAATTTCATATAATATTTGATTGTTAAATTAAGGTTGATGAATAACTCCTAAAAATAATTTTGGAAGAGGAAAAAAAGTATGGTTGATAATAATTGCCCACAAGTGATTTTTTAAATCTATGATATTCCTTTTTCCTATTAAAACAAGTTAAGTTGATTTTAAAATCAGTTTACAACTTTTGAATTTTCTAATTTTGTTTATTCTTCCCAATTTCAAAATACTTTAAAATTGTTAACCATTAAGCAAGATACTTAGTTTTTACAATGGCAGCAAACTTAAAAAAATTAAAATAAAAGTTTTATCTTGTGCAACAATGATTTTTGTTTTTGAATTATTTTTATTCCTTTTATTTTCTTTTCCAAATTTATTTAAGGCTTTTTATTCTGAGAAAACTGAACAAACATCTTTGATTGTTTTTATTAAACCTTAAATTGCGTAATGTTCGTCTCTCTCTCTTTTTTTAATTCAAAAACCTTCCAAAAAAAACTGATGGCATTTCAAAGCTTTTCTTTTATGACTTTCATGTTCTCCGCGACTTTTGTCCCTTTTTTCCTTCTTTTGTGTTTGGTTAATTTTTTTTTCTGCTTGGACAACAAACAGAAAAAAAAATCACGATATTAGCGTCGTTGATTGAAAAAAAGGCGGATCATTTGTGTTGCTCGTGAATTCAATTCGGAACTTATTGGAAATATGTATGTATAATACTCATGGCATGAATGAATCAGAATATTTTTTCTCCGTTCAATCCTTTTTTTAGATTATTTACTTTAATAATTATTGTTGTTTAAAAAATCCAAATGTTGCAATATTTAATATTTCAAACATTATCATGATTTGCCTTTGGCTTTTTTATTTCTAATTTCCACCGTCATTGTTGAAGTGGTGGCGGAACTCACGGCCACCATTTCTCATGGCTGTTACAGTGCCCCTTCCATCCATTAAACCTCCACCCAAACTTTTACAGGCAAGTTTATTATTTTATTTTTTAGATAAAATTATTGAATATATTAAATTCTGTTAGAAGTTCTAATTTTAAGCTAGCAGATTCTTAATTATAATTTTTATCTCTAAAAAAACCGTGAAAACTAAAACATTTTCCAATGTTTATTTTGACCTTTTCCCACAACGTATTTTAAGTAATCGATTTATTTTCCTCATTTCACGCTTCAACGAAGCATTTCATAGTTTTTAACGGATTTGTTTAAACAAAATTTAATTTATTTAACGATTTCAAACAATTTGATTTAGGGTTGCTCTCAAGAACTTCTTCATTTGCATTCCTTTCGACAATTACCCTTATGTGTCGGTTACAGCCTCCATTAGCCGTTGTAGCTTATGAAGGAATTTTGGATTCCATGCAACATTGTAAAGAACAAATGAGGTTTCAAACATGGGATTGCTCACAACCTGGAACAATATTGCATGAGCCAACTATTTTGAGATATGGTACTTCAACAAGTTTCTAAGATATTGAGTTTATAAAAATATTTTTTAGGTTATCGAGAATCAGCATATTTATTGGCCATGTCATCAGCTGGAGCAGCGTGGGGTGTAGCAACTGCATGTGCTCAAGGCTGGTTGGAAGAGTGCCGATGCGTACAAACCAAAGATCCCAAATCTCCTGAGAATTGGGAATGGGGCGGTTGTTCATATGGAGTTCAATTTGGCATAGCTGCTTCAAGAAAACTTTTAACTAGAACGGGTTCAAGTCGAAGTCCTCTTCGAAGAGTTGAGAAACATAATCTCAAAGCTGGCAGATTAGTAAGCAAGCTCGTGACTTTTTTTTTTCGATTTTGATTTCTCCATTTTAAGGCAGTAAAAAAGACTTTAATTTCATCATGCAAATGTCATGGTGTTTCTGGAAGTTGTCAACAAAAAACATGTTGGAAGAAAACATCTGATATGAAAGCCATTGCTGAATATTTAACTGAAAAATATAAACGCGCTAAAAGGGTTCTAATTGAAAATCCTAAAATGAAAAACGCTGAATTGGTTTGTTTCTTTTGATTTTTTTGCTTTTGCCTTTTGTTTGAGTTTTATTTTCAATTCAATTTTCTTTCAAAAAGTGGCGTTCGCAACAGCAGCATTGCGCATTAACCTTTTTTCATAATTGCTGCAGGCAAAGAAAAAGGAAAATGTCATATTTATGAGCAATATTATTTTTTTTTTTTGCAGATTTATTTGGAGCCAACCCCGGATAATTGTGCTCCACAACTTGAATACCAAATGCAGCAACGACGTTCATTACCAAGAATTTGTAAGTAGAACTTATTAAATTTATTTAACACAAAATAATAAACTTAACAACAACATAAGCTACAACTAAATAATTACTTTTTTAAATAACTCGTTTTGGAGACATATGTACTTTAATGTATATCTGAAAAACATTTTTAGGCTCTCACAGGAACGAGACGCATACTCAAGGTGATTGCAGTAAACTTTGTTGTGGTAAAGGATATAAGGTAAATTTTTTATATAATGTATCTTAGCTCAACATCCGGCTTCATTAAATTGAATCTATATGATCGATAGATTTTTTGAAACTTATTTTTTATAATCTGCTTTAATTTTATTGTTTTTATAGTGTAAAAATCTTAAAACCCTCGATCACAATACTTTTTGGGATTTACTTTTCTTTTATCAATAGAATAATAAATGCTCCAATATTTTTTTTTTCCAGGTATCTCATGAAGTAATATCGTATAAATGTGATTGCAAATTTGTTTGGTGTTGTAATTAGAATGTAGTGATTGCCTTCAACATCGATGGGTTTCAACTTGTAATACATAGAAAAAGATTCTCCTTAAAAATTATTTTATCTTATGTATTTTCAATATTTTGTTTTTGTTGTTTTTTACATTTCTTTGCTTTAAAAATCCCTTTCTGTGTTATTATTTTAAAAATGTTTTCTGACAAAAAAAAGAATCATGAAAAAAGAAAATATGAAAGTTTGAAAACGAAACCAAACCCTTTTTTCGAGTGATGAAAAAAAGAGGTCAAGTTTAAGTTCACTTGAGTGAACTTCTTTTTTTCGCATCCTTCTTTTTTTCAAGTATGAAAAAAGAATCAAATTTTTATGGAAGCCCAAAAAAGGAAGGAAGAAAACATACATTCAAAGTCCGAAAATCCATCACTTGCTGTTGCGTTTAAAATAAAATTTTTAAAAAAATCGGTGTCAAACAACAATTGTTGTCTTGATGATTTTGACTCCGTTGAGCTGAGAGAGAGGCCAGCTCCTCCATGACAACTACTACCGTTGATGAGTGTGAGCCTCTTCTCCGAAAAAAAATATCCCAAACAAGGTTGAAAAGAAGAGGATGGATCCGTAAAAAGGAAGGAAAAGTTTTTCGCACGTGGATTTGCATGAATCGAATTGAATTGGAAAAATTCGGCATCAAGGCCAATCGCAACACTAATTTTCTTCTTTTTGTTTTCTACTCTTTTTTATATTGATGAGTGGTAACAAAGCTATCTGCTTGTTAGTTCGCTACTATTTTTAAGCTATTTTCTTTCATACAAAGTAAATTGGAGATCCATAATTCAGGTATTTATCGATGTATATGGAATTCAAATTTAATAGATTTTGTATCATACGATGACAATGGAGAATCGAGCTGAAAATGTAAAAATATTTGAAGCTTTGCCTTTTGACAATCAATCTATATACTATAAAGATTTTTTAACGACCGGTTTTTTTTACTTTATACCAGCTTCTTTAGCCCAAGTTTTAAAGTAATGATATCTATACCATTTTTATAACTCACGTAGATTTCCCCATTTTCTCACCTCACGCCAAATTAGGTATTATTCGTTTTGACAGCTGCCAAACAACCAACCTTTTATTTTCCTCAAAAAAAAGAAGCTTTTTGCGCGATTTGTTTATTTGCCGCTGTCTTAAAGGTTTACTGTTTATGTAAATTTTTTCTCTCCCTCTTTTTAAGGAAAATATAAACCAAAACTTAGAAAAGTCGGTTCTTTATTTTTTTCTCCCATTTTTTTCCTTCAATGTGTCCCAATTTCTTTGTCCTTGATTGTAAATGCGAGAAATTAAGCGCCTTTAAAAAGCATCTTCTTCATTTCTTTAAAAATGACTCAATATATTTTTCTTTGAAGATCTATTTTTTTCGTTGATTCGAACGATCCTTTGAGAAGAAAAAAAGTTATAAAACGACTGCCAACTTTTTTTCAGCCGGTTTATAAAATCCACTTCAAAATTTTATATTATTTCCCTCAACAACAAAAAGTAGGAGATCCGCTCTTGACTACTTGAAACCAATTTTTTCCCTTGTTTCTTCCGTAACTGAATTAATGACGACTACGACGACAACAGCTAAAATTCAAACCATCGTACTTTATCGTCGCTCGCCGTCAAATCCAAATCCACAGGCATCAAGTTTCACTGATTCTGAACTAATAAATGAAAATGAGCCTATTCAACGCAAAAGATCTCGAAAATCTTCTCTTGGCTTTAGCATCGTGGGAGGTTCCGATAGTCCAAGAGGGCCTATGGGAATTTCGTTAAGGTTTGAAAAGGGCTTATGAAACTTTGATAAAGTTTTTTTTTGCGAACAATTTTTTTAGACAGTCTTTCCGCATGGAATTGCAGCTCAAAGCGGATTATTAAAAAAGGTTTTTTTTTAATATAATTTATTTGTTTTTAATTTTTTAAGGAGAATTTAGGTGATGAAATCTTGGAAATAAATGAACACGACATGACCTCCAAAACGCATTCAGAAGCGCTACAAATTTTTCGTAAAGTTGCTAAATTAGATATTACTTTGATTATTAGAAGATTACCCGAAGCTACAATAATCCAAGAAATACCAAGGTGAAATTAATTTCGATTTTTTAAACCTTAAATGTCTTTTTTTATTAATAACATTTTTAAACTTCATTTTAGAACATCAATAATATCTCCAGTGGATATTATTCAAACGATTGATTATGATGAAGTTTACGATGATTCACGTCGAAACTCATCGAATAATCACCATCATCAAAATCGATCAAATCGAAGTCATTCCACCAATGCTGGAGCTTCAACATACGATGATTCAACGCTCGATGAAAAATGCCGATCACGTCGCTCTAAAACAGGTTATCAATATTTTTTTATATTTATTCCTCCGTGAAATTCTATAATCTTCAAAAGTCGTCGTTGCTTAATCGCATTCATTCGTTTTTTCATCGTTTTTAATGTCCAATAATCCTCTTTTCCCTCTGATTTTCTTTGCACACTATCAAACAATGAAACTGGAGCTTCTATTATTAATGGTTGCTGCTGCTACGCTTTATGCGTTTCTCTTCTTTTTTCTTTCATGAAACAGATACAACAATTCAAAGGGACAAAAAAATCGTTTAGAAAGATTAATTTTATTTTTTCACTGATTGTATTTCGATGATGGTTTTGTGATCACGCGGGAGACTCCATCGGTTTATTTTTTTCCGGACTCTTTTTTTCTCCTTCCACCAGCCACATTGCGCGATCGTTTGAAAATTTGTTTCCAATCGAGTTTCAATAACTCTTTCTTTTTTCTATCTCCTCTCTATATATGAAATATATACACACTTGAGTGAATGAGAATTGTCCCCACCTTTTTTTATTTTTTGTTTGCTTCATCAAAAATCCGGATCTCTTTCTGCCGCTTCCCTTTTTTTTTAGAAAAAAGTTTTGGAAAATAAAACCTTTTATTATTATTAAATTTAAATTAAAAAATTCTTTTATGGAATTTTAATGTAGTTTACCAATGTTGTTCCTTTGCATTTTTTGCGCCCGTCGCCCGCTCGCCGCCCGCCGCAATTCCAAAAAGTCGCCCGCGCTCGCCCGTGAGCCCGCCAACTTTTGAATCTTCGCCCGTGCCCGCCCGTCGCCCGCAAAATTTTCGATTTTTTCTATTAAAAACCGATTTTTTTCGGTTAAAAATTTTGAATTTAATTTTTCAAAAAGTTGCCCTCCGCCCGCTCGGCGCCCGCGAAATTTCCAAAACTCTGCCCGTCGCCCGCCCGCCGCCCGCGGGCGGGCGCTTGCGGGCGGCTCGCGGGCGGGCGTTTGGCGGGCGAGGAACATCACTGTAGTTTACCCTTGAAAATTACTGCTTTTTTAAGAGATCACGAGGTAAAGTTAAAATGAAATACACTTTTTTCGATACATAATCCCATTCTAACTTTTTACAGAGAATCTTATTTTGTGAAGGGAAAGAAGAAACTAAAAGGATGATTACATTAGATCTGGTATTTTAGTAAATTCTGTTAAAGTTTTTTTATTTCAAAAATTTTTCAAACTTTACCATAATTAGTTTCTTCTCTGCTTTATTTAAATTCCAAATTCTTTTTATTAATAACCAATAAAATATTTATCACTAAAATTTTAGATTTCGAAGTCTTGAGTTCATAGTGCCATCTCGAATTAATATATTTCCTTAACAATTTCGTGTATGATTGATTTCAATTTTTGTAACATATTTAAAAGTTTAAAGCTGAAATTTAAAACCACTCAAAATCAATGTAGTCGCTAAACTTCAATAGTCTCGTATTCTTTGAAACAAGGTTTATGTTCCTTATTTAATCAAATTTTAGGCTCTAAAACTAGTCAATTGAAACTTTAACTAATAACTGTTTTTTTGTCTTCCGCAAAATTTGTTTATTATTGTTTTGCGCCTTTTTTCCTATTTTTTCTCTTTCCATAAGCCTTACCCCAACACATCCGACCAGTTGCTTTTTGGTTGTATTAACACTAAAAAGGTCTTTTTTTCCGTTTTTTTGTCTTCTAAAAACAATCACGGATTAGCTGTTTTTAGCAACCAAGAAAAAAGCGATGATGTTTCGAGAAACAAAAAAATCAAAATCAAAACATTTCTAAATTTTATTTTTGTTACATACTTAACTTTTGTTATATTTTTTAGCAAAGAAAAATCTTTGAAAGTGAATTAATTATTTCAAAAAACGATAATAATAAAAATTGTAATGCGAAAATGAAAGCTAAAGTTTTAATGCATCGAAATTCTCCTCAGCAGAAACTTGGTCTTGGTGTCGCCATTGAAAGTAATGATGCTGATAATCGGTAAGTTTTATCCAAATTTTTTAACTAATGATGTTTTTCCCCTTATGAATTAGAAAATACTCCTTGATTAAGAGAGTATGATAAAAGTGAAAAAAGTTTTTAAATTAATAAATATTCCAAATTTGGCTTTCACAAGAATAAAATTTATTTTTTCTCTTTTTTGTTTTAACGAAAGACATTTTTATTTTATGTTACTTAAACGAATTTAAAAACTTTTTTGAAAAATTCTTGGACAATTTTATATATTTTTTAATTCCTTAAATCCCTCAGACGTGCCTTCAAATCCTTTTATCAATGGTAAATTTAAAAAAACTTTAATTTGTTAAAAATAAACTTTTTATTCAAGCATAAATCTTTAAAATTTGGATTTCTCTAGAATTTTTTTTAATGAGCGATAAATAATCATCTCAATCTTTAAATATATAAAATTGCGTTCCTTTACCTTGTTTTTTTTTCGCCGCACAAAAATTTTAAAGCCATCTTGGTTTTAACTTTGGTTTTCATTCTTTGCCATTTTTTAATGATGAATGTTCCAAACAAACAAAAAAAGAAGCAATAACACTCGGTTGACGAATGATTATTGAATTCCAACATTTTTTAAAACTTTGTACTTTTTTGTTTCAGAGTAATCGCAGTCAGGGTAGAGCAAATTGATATTGAATCAATTGCTGAACGTTCTGGATTGAAAGTTGGGGATCGAATATATCAGTTAATGGCGTAGATGTAACTCGTTGCACCAAGTCTCAATGTTTATCTCTTTTTTCTAAAGCTGTATCTCAAGTTGCTTTAACCGTTTTTCCTGGATTAAAGTAAGCTTTTTTCTTGAAAGCGAAAAGGCGATGGATGGATGGTTTTCTTTTGCAATATTATCACGACCATATGCCTTTGTAAATGACGACCCTGGCATGGTTTTTCTTTCAAAACTTTTTTGGATGCGTAACCCTTTAATCTTTGAAAAGTACATTCTTAAAAAACTTTTTAAATCCTCTTATATTTTTCGGGCGACTAAAAAAAGCAAGCGTGACTTTGCATGTTTGCATGGATGGAAAGAATGTGCCAGGTGACGACAACGATGATGATCATCACTATCATGAAAAGGAGATGGAAAAAGAACAATGACAAAGAAGAAGAAAAAATATGCACTGATAAAACTAAAACTTTCCTCCCATTTTTTGTCACCGATTTTTTTTACCCATATCGCGCTTCCTCCATCCATCCAGCCATTTATTTTTCTCTCTCACACAATAACCCTCAATTTATTTATTTTTTGATTTTTCAGCCTTCACTCAACTTCTCCATTTTTCGAGGTTTGTTTCCATTTTTCTTCTTTCCATCCTTATACATTGCTGCTGCTGTCAGCTGTCTTGTCACAGTCAAACACGGGTTTGGCCATTTTAGAAAAAAAATAATTTTAAGATGTATTTTTTTATTATCGAATTTTTTCTTGGATGAAAAAAAAAAGATTTTCGATGAGTCCTAACTTTTTTAATGAAAATTTTTAAATTGAAATTGAGTCTCATCTTTCCTGGATGAAGCTAGTTTCACCTTCTCTTCAAGCATCGATACCCGCCCCATACAGCAGTAGCCCTAATCGTCGCAGCGAGATTCAAGGAAGACCTCCTTTCTTTCGTTCCTCCATCCTTTCACATCAATTCAAATGTCGAGTGGTGGGGAAGAGAGTCCTCGACCGCATCAACAAAGAAAAAAAAATACTTGACCACATCGCCGCTGGCGGCAGTCAAAGAAATACATATTTGTTACTTCCACATTTTTTTGGATTTCATTTTTCGCTACTAAAAACGACTATGACTTGAATCTCAAAACACACAAATCCATAGTAGTCAATGTGGATAGTCTTTTTTTACGATCGGATTTTTTTCCTTTTGCGCTTTTGTCATATTTTTTTCGAATGGGAAAACAAAGCTGTTTTTAGCATTATTTTTTTCAAAAGCTAAATAAATTGTGACGGTTTAATGTTTCCAAAAAAAGACAACAATCGCGGTTTCCTTTTCATTTTTGTTAAAAAAAAGTATTTTAAAATAGTTTCTAAACGAAACATTTTTCTAGAAAATTCAGAAATGCTTATTGAATCTCCTAAACATCGGGATGATTCCCCCACCCATAGCGATGATAGCGGCTTTCATGGAGCCGATCAATCAGCTCCCGATGGTTATGTTTCAGTTTTTGCCGCTGCACATTCACGAAATGGTAGTATTTTTGATGAAATGGATCGAAGAATTGCTAAAACGTAAGGGGCTTAATTGCTATTGGTTAGATAGTCTTAACAAAAAGGCGTTGTACTATTTACTTTGTCTTTTATTGATTTTTTAAGGGTATATTTTTCATTTGTTTGAGCAAACTCAAAACAAAACTTCAGGAACAAAAGCGATAAGCAAATTTATTTTTATTGCATTTTAAACGAGTTACTTTTTATTTTGTTGACCCTATTAAAATTGAAGAAAATGAAGGCGATGGCTAATTAATTGGTTATGATAAAAAATTTACATTCATTACTTAATTACAAAAAAAACATTTCAGTCGAACATTTGGACTTTTATCACCTCTCAAATTTGATTCTTCTATAAACTCAGAAAGTCGAAGTTCTTCTTCAGTTCCTCAACAACAACCATCATTAATGGCCCAAATTGAAAAGGAAATGGAATTATCCCGAACTGCCATTCCGCAATCTAAAACCGAAGTTCCTAAAGCTCAAATACATCAAAAAAATAATGTCTTGCAAAAACCTATTCCACAACCTCGAATTAATCCATTCGAGGATGATAGCGAGGAAGAAAATGGAATAAAACCCAATCATGTTGCAGCTCAAAATCCCTTTGATAATTCTTCTCCCACAACCCCTCGTCATAGCACCAATCCTTTTGATGAAGATTCGACAGAATCAGAACATGAGAAACTTAAAGAAGAACAAATTGCAGAAATGCATTTTGGTGAATCATCATCACCGATTTCGCCTCCGGCAATAGAAACATTTGAACCAGAGCTACTTCAAAGTACTCTTCGATCTTTTGTAACTTCAACATCCATGAATGGAACTTCACGAAAATCAAGTGGAGGACTTCGAACGGGTTGGCAAGAAATTAAGGAACAACGAGAGCGAAGTTCATCACCACCTAAAACGTCATCAGCTATCAATAAATCACCAAGAAACCCACGATCACCAGGTGTGAGTCATCTTGTAAAGCAAGTATGTTATTTATGCTTTATTACTCATGCTCGTAATAATTTCCTTACTTTTTTTTAGTTTGCATCATTGCAAAATGGTGAAGTTCCCACGCCTTCTGTGCAACCTCAACCACCTCCAAAATTTACTGTATTCGTGGTCCTTATGCTCCACAAATATCTTCAACCCTTTGAAGAACGACGCCACCATGGACCTGGAGGTAGTAGTCCAAAATCTCCAAGAGTTATAGTTTCATCAGAAACGTCTCGATATTCGTTATCTTCACCCAAAACAGTGGATTCAAGAAGAAGCAAGGAAAATACTTTTCAATATTCTTCATCAACTTCAAGTCCACGTCGAGAGCCTTCACCTTTGCGCAATATTGAAGATTCGAAAAACAAACTGAAGGACTTTGCCTTGAATCGCGCGATATAACAATTGTAAGGCAAACATTGGAAGAAAACGAAACAAAAAATAATTTCGGACGACTGGATTTTTCTCTATATTCTGATGTTAAACCTATTGGAAGACCCATTGATTCCACCACAGATGAATCAGATGATGAAAATAAAATTCCAATCATTCAAAAACAATCAGAAATGGAAATTACTGAAGATAAAATGGCTGAAATTAAACGAATATTAAAAATGATTTTGATAAATATAATATTTTTACGGTTATTCTTGAAAAAGATAAAGGATTCGATGATTCCAGTGTTGGGTTAATTCTTACTGCAGCTATTACCCAAGCTGAAAGTTATATTACGGTAATTTTAAATAGTAACTAAAAAAAATAAAATATTATAACTTATTTTTAGATCCAGAGAGTTATTATTGGTTCAATTGCCGATCGAAGTGATTCATTACAAAAAGGAGATCGAATATTTTTCATTCAAAATCAATCCACTGCTAATGTAATTTTAATGAGAAAAACTATCACAAGTTTTAACCCTTTTCGTTCATTTTCAGTTGAGTGCTGCAGAAGCTCGAGAAATTATCAAGCAACCCGCACCTCAAGTTCATTTAGTCGTAGGCCGATATGCCAAAGCCATTATAGTTGGAAGTGATTCACCTTTAAGAGAAGCTGTTCCAACCTGTAAGTTTCCTTCATCTTTAAAGATAAATACTGTTAGATGACCAAATTTTTAGTCACGGATGACCCCGCCACTCTTCAATATTCAAAAGAATCCACAAAATAATGCTTCGTAAAACTGATCTCGGTATGCGGATTTTCTATGGACGGCGGATTTGCAGGTAGTTCGAAATTTTCGTAGATGAACTCAGGAATTTAAAATATTTTTATAGGTCGTTAC
>JAJQJQ010000304.1:0-29492 GCA_028622995.1 Panagrolaimus kolymaensis | reverse complement strand
AATATTGTTTAGTCAAAATAATGCAATCAATGGACTTTGACCGATGCCATAAACAACCGGACGCACGTTTGTATTTGTTTGACCACTAAAGAGAAAAGAAGAAAAGGAAAATGTGGATGAATGATTTTTAATTACCACTAAAATAGTGAAAGAGTGGTTTTTATTTGAAAGGGTGGTTTTCGATTGTCGTCATTGTAAGAGAGACACGTGGTGTTTCAAACATAAGCAAGAGAACGGAATTCGTCTGGCTGCCATTCAAGCAACATATAGGCGAAAACATCATAGATTGAAAGGAGAAAGTCCTAACGCGAGGTTCAAAAACATCCAACCTTTTTTTTACTTATTCATTTTCCAACTTTGTCTTCGCGATCACTAGATATCACATTTAATATATGCTTTTGAATTTTTATAATTTTTATAATTTACTTTTTTCTAGCAAAGAAAAACGTTTGAAGCAACTGAAGATGCTTAGCAAAACTTTCTTCTTTTCATCAACTTCGAGTTGTTCCATTTAATGGAGCTTCAAGATATTTAGCTACAGCTGCTGCTGCTACTAAAAAAGAAGAAACCCCACAAAAATCTTTACGTCCTGAAGATTCCAAATCATTTTGCATGAATTTATTCCGTGGAAAGCCCATCTATGAACAAGCTTTCGTAAGTTGGATATTATCATTTGAAAAATTACATTTACGACTAACATTTTTAAATTTCTGATTTATTTCAGCTTATCCTATTAATCATAGCGAGGAACGCCGTGAAATGCTTCAAATGGTTCTTGGACCTACTGAAAAATTCTTGGAGGAAGTTAATAATCCTTTCAAGTCAGTTTATAATAGCCCTCATTTTCGAAAAGTAAAAGTAATATCAATATTAGAAACGATCAAAATGCATCAATTCCCGAAGAAGTTATCAAGCAATTTGCTGAACTTGGTGCTTTTGGAGCTTAGTTCCTGAGGAGTATGAAGGCGCAGGAATGAATAATACTCAAATGGCTCGTCTTGCTGAAATTGTTGGAGGGAATGACCTTGGACTTGGTGTTATGATGGGTGCTCATCAATCTATTGGTTATAAAGGAATTTTACTTTATGGCAATGAAGCGCAAAAGAAGAAATATCTTCCTGATTTAGCACAGGAAGAAAGTTTGCATCTTTCGCTTTAACTGAACCCGGAAGCGGCTCAGATGCTAATGTAAGAGAGGCTTTTATCTTTGGCTTACTTAATTTTTAATAACTTTAGTCAATTCGCACCCGAGCTGAACTTTCCCCTGATGGCAAACATTATGTTATTAATGGCGGTAAATGCTGGATTAGCAACGGCGGGTTTGCTCAAATCTTTACTGTCTTTGCCCAAACTCCCGTTAAACAAGCTGATGGATCAACCAAAGACAAAGTTTCTGCTTTCATTGTTGAACGTGATTTCGGTGGAGTTACATCAGGACCAGGTGAAAAGAAAATTTGGGCATAAAGGGTTCCAACACTGTTGAAGTGCATTTTGATAATTGTAAAGTACCCGTAGAAAATCTTATTGGTGGTGAAGGAAATGGATTAAAGTTGCCATGAATATTCTTAATAATGGAAGGTTTGGTATACCAGCTGCATGTACCGGTAATTATTTAAGATTTATATTTTTGCGATATTTTTTTTTATTGTTAGCTATTCCTGAAAGCTTCACAATTTTAAAGCCTTGCAGCAAATAAAAGTATAGTAAATTTTTAGGCGCGATGAAATACTGTATTCAAAAAACCATCGATCATGTTTCATCTCGAACTCAATTCGGTAAAAAGATTATGGAATTTGGGGATGTTCAAGAAAAACTTGCGGATATGCTTGTACGTCATTATGCAACTGAATCAATTGTTTATATGCTCGCAGCGAATATGGATAAAGGAGTATTAGATTATCAACTGGAAGCAGCTATTGGAAAAGTTGCAGCATCAGATAATGCTTGGGTTGTTTGTGATATGCTATTCAACTTCATGGTGGCATGGGTTTTATGACTGAAACAGGATTGGAACGAGTTCTTCGAGATTTAAGAATTTTCAAAATTTTTGAAGGAGCTAACGATGTTTTAAAACTTTTTATTTCGTTAACTGGAGCTCAACATGCTGGAAAACATCTTCAACAAGTATGCTTCAGACAAAATTGTTTAAATAATTGCATTTGTTTTAGCTTGCAAAAGATATTAAAGGTGGCGGGGGCTTTCCACTTTATTTGGCGAAGTTAAACGACGAACTCTTGGTGATAGTTCTGGAGCTGAACTCACCACCCTCGTTCACCCTGATCTTAAAAGTCAAGCCAACGAAGTTGCAGCAGTAGTTAAAGAATTTGGAAAAACCGTTGAATCCTTATTAGCAAAACATCGCAAAGGAGTCATTGGTTAGTTTTTTTACTTTAAACCCATGACATTTCTTTTAATATTTATTTTAAGATCGCCAATACGAACTTACACGAGTTGCAAATGCTGCCATTGATATTTATAGTATGGTTTGCGTTCTTTCCCGTGCTACATATTCCCTCTCTAAATCTGGAGGAGAAAATACACATGAAAAGAAAATTGTTGAACTTTTTGTTCGACAAGCAGTTCGCCGAGTTCGAGAAAATCTTTCTCGCGTAAATGCCAGCGATGAAACTGAAGTTAGTCTTCTTGCGCAACTTTCAAAGGATGTTTGCAGCAATCATGGGCCTAGTTCGCCAACATCCTCTTGATGTTTAAGAAAATTCCTTTAGTTAGAGGTTATTGTATTTTAATGTGATATACTTGTATTTATATAACAGGGTTAAATATTTTTATTATTTTTTTTGCCATTTATCTTTTCTTGTCACTTGAATTGATTGACTGAAATAAATTTTTTGATTTATTTTTTTAATATTCAAAGACTTGAATTAAGAAAATAAGGCATAGAATATGTAGTTTGCGTTGTAGTCTTGTGTTGTTTCTTATTGCCTTATCAAGAAATGGACATAATTAAAAGTCAGCCATTTTGAGTTTTTTTTAAACAAGAAGAAAAGTTGTTTTAATCGATTGCGGTTTGAAATTTTTGCTTTTGGATGTTTGCAATAACCTTTTCGTATTTCACAAATTACTGTAGTTGAAGTTTATTTTCTCATATTTTTTTTTGTGATGTGTTAATTTTGTCACTATCTTTATTTTTTATTTGGAACATTTTAGAAAAAAAATTGAATGATTTAATCAATTTTTAGTTTACTGAAAATGAATTCTGAACTCGCTAAAAAACATCATCCTCAATCCGAAACATTTTCTACACTACTCGTGATGCTATTCTTTACGCTCTTGGAAGTGGGTTTCCAATTACTTAGTTTAAAACACTAATCTTAACATTTTAAGTTGGTGCAAAAGCCACAGATCTTCAATGGACTTATGAATCCAATGATGAGTTTCACGTTTTCCCTACATTCGTAATCGCTCCTGGTCTTTTATCAAATTCACTTGGAGATTGGCCAGGTATATTTTAAAAGCATTTTTAATCCATTTTAAAAATTCAAATCCATTTTAGGTGTAAAATTTGATCTCACTCGAATCCTTCATGGTGAACAATATATTGAGGTATTTGAACCTCTTCCACTTGATGAGAACTACTTTCCACGGTTCGAGTCGCAGATATCATTGATAAAGGATCTGGAGCTTTGATTCTCACCGACATCAACATTTCTGATAAACGTTCTGGCAAAAAAATAGCGTATCTTCAAATGGCAACTTTCCAAGTTTGGTGGAGGAAATTTTGGTGGTGCTAAAAATTCATCAGCCGCTATCAGTGGTGTCCCTGCTCCCAAACGCAATCCTGATAAAACTTATGAAGAAAAAGTTTCGAAAGATCAAGCAGCCCTTTACCGATTGGGTTCGAGAGATATGAATCCATTGCATATTGATCCAATGTTCGCACAAATGGGCGGCTTTAAGGAACCCATCCTTCATGGAATGTGCTCATTAGGCTTTTCCACACGTCACGTAATTGAAACATTTGCTGAAGGCGATGCTCACAAATTCAAAGCTGTTAAAGCTCGATTCACTTCTCCCGTCAGTTTGGGTTCAACCTTGATTACAGAAATGTGGAAAGAAGGAAATCGAATTCATTTTCAAACTAAAGTAAAAGAAACTGGTAAAAATGTGATTAATAATGCTTATGTTGATTTAATTCATGAAAGCAAATTGTAAATTCTCTTTTTAAAAGTTTACTTCAAATAAATTAGATATGTAAAAACTTATGGTAGTCATTAAGCTTCAAAAAACAAAAAAATTATCAGGTGCTTTTAAAAAAATTCAAAGCAAAAATGTGCAAAAAACAAAGCGTTTTTTTAAACGACTGAATAACTTTATATTTCACAAATAACTAACTAGTAAACAATCAAAAGTTAAAATTTTTTAAATATGACGTTAAAAATTATTACAAATGAACGCTTTAAAAAAATCAAAAAGCAACCAAGCAAATAAATCCTATTTATAACATTCACATTCCTAAACAAAGATTTTTCTGTTAAGAAAAAAAAATATTTATATTACTGTTATACTGTCATTTTTAAAGTTTTAGGCTTTATTTAAAAAAAGGTGTCGAGAAAGAAAGTTTTCAATTAGGATAATTGCGTGATTTTTGCCACTCTTTTTTTTACTTGCTTGCTTGATAGCCACAATCGTTATTCGCTCAATTGTTACTTTCTTCAAACTCATTACTTTATCTCTTTCTTCTTTGTTCTTTCATTGTTTTCATCCTTTTTTTCGTGCATCGTTATTTTCAAAATGATTCTGTTCAATTTTATTCTGGCATAAATCAATCTTTATTTATTTTGATTCTACTTTTAAGCTGACACTTAAATTTTTTTTAAAGGCGAGAAAGCCTCATTCAATTGTTTAATAGCGACATTCGGCTTTTTAATCAAAGCGCAATATTTTTTTTGTTATTGCTGATTTTCGAAAATTGGTGCTTGTTGTATGTACTCGTGATTATTAAAATTAGAGGCCTATTATAATACTGGATTGTAAAACTTTATTGTAACAAAACAAAATGGACTATATGGTAGCGTATCAAATGACATATTTTTTCTAACCTTTCCCTTCTTTTTCATGTTACGTCAAAATGTTATTTAAAAAAATGCTTCCTTTAACCTTACAAATTTTTTTATAGTTAAATCAATATTTTGTCATTTTTCAGGAAGGCTTTTTCTTCCTCTAATCTTTGTCCCATGTTAGTGTTTGTTTAATTGCCAAACGCCGACGTCTTTTTTTTCTTCGTTGCTCTGTTTTCTTCTTTGCAGCATCTGGTCTTGATTTTGGAAGTTAAATGGCGCAGCAATCTTTTCTTTTGCCCCTATTTCCCGAGTTTTTTCTACAACCAAAACTCAAGCTTCATTTTGTTACTCATTTTGTTAATCCTTTATTTATTGAGTTTTGATCAATGATTTGGTTATGTCATGTCTGTAGGAGGGTTGATATTAAAGTTTGGTTTTTGCGTGCTAATTTAATTTTGTTTAATTGTCAAAAAATAGTCGTAACTAAAATTTTCGGCTTTCCAACAATATTATACCTATGGCAATTTTCTTTGAAACACCCATAAATCTCAGCATCATCAAATTCCAATGACTCATAAATATAAATTAAATTTGAGTGGGATCTTCAACATTTTTATTGACATCCAATAAATTTCCAATATATGTATGTCAAAAAATACTTTATAACTTTCCAAAAACCTTACATTTATTTTTTTATCCCCAAAAAACGCCTCCTCAAAATTTTTAACTTTCATCTCTCTCGGTGTTCTAAAAATTTTAACACATGTTTTTTAAGGATATCATTAAAAGTCCATTTAAAACTAACAAAAACATATTTTCACATCCATAACTTTTATGCATTCTTTTTTACTTTTTTTTTGATTCAAACACAAAAACTTGCTTTTTGTTCCCAGAGAAAAAACAAAAAGACAAAGCCAATATATCCCTGAGCGGCATTCCTTTGGTTGAATTTCTCCCCGTTCTTTTTTTAAGTTAGAAATATTCTTTTTCTTTCATTTCAGCTCAAAAAAAGTCATAGCCACAGTAGTCATTCATCATATGCTTACTTCCATCCATCCCCACACACATTTATTCTCCATCCCAATAGTTCCAAACCTCCCACGAGAACATGGTCTTCCTTTCAGCACCGATTCTATCATGCTTCTCTACTTTTTTACACTTTTTTTCCACCAACCTCTCTTCGCCTCCTCCATTTTTGGGCATCTTTTTTTGTTTACCTCCTATCAAAAATGGCAGATTTTTTTCGATGAAGGGCATTCAAGGGGGAGAATCCACTTTTAACAAAAACGAGAATTCAAGCAGCAGCAAGTGTTTGTTTGAAATTCAACTTTTTTTTGAGATTAGATTTGATTATGCGATTATTCCTTTTTTTCCCCTTGATGTGAACAAAAAGCTTTAACTAACTGCTGTCGTCCTCTTCTTTTTGCGCTTCATCTTTCTTTTTTTTATTTTTTAAACTTCGTTTTCATTGTTTTAGCCCATTTTTTAAAAGGCTGTTGAATGGCAAATGTTTTTTAAAACTTAATTATTGAAAAAAATATGATTTATTTGAAAAGAATTTTATTATTATATTTATTATCTGATCTTATTATTTTTGTTCAAACCAGTCCTGATTCCACTGGATATTATTGACAAGTGCTGGAGGTGGACATAATGAAGTAATTTTTTACTTTTTGATTATTTAATTTGACATCACCAAATACCTAAATGTTCCTAATAACAGGAGCAAATTTTGCTAATCGTTCAAAGCATTTTTTTCCGAAGAAATTTACCATTTAATTTTTGCATCGTTCTTTTTTTACAGCCTAATCAAGAACCAACCGATGATGGTTCTGAAGCATTCTTCAATGAAGAATATGACTTTGCTGAAGAGGATTATATGGAACCTGGGATATCCCAAGCTGCTCCATCCCGTCAAAGGAATCGACCATCATCGGGTCAAGCCCAATTAAATTTTGGTGATTCCAATTCCATGTTGGATAAAGAAACCATTTTCGAACAAGGGTATGTGATTAAAATTTTAAATTTCATATTCTAAGATTATAGCAAATTATAAATAATTCATTTCAGCAAACAAATAGGAACATATGGGTGAGCAAATTACCGTATATAAAGTTGTGTTTTGTATACCTTTAAAAAAATATTTCTATGCTTTTGTTTAGTTTTTCCACACTTTCCATTTCTTTAAAACGTTTTTTTAATACTTAACATCGTTGGTTAATTTTGTGAACGTATAAGAAATACGGTTTATAAAGCACTGCTTAAATTACACATATGCTTTAATAAAATGTTGCTCAAGAAAAGCTTTCTATCACTCAGTTCATATCTCTTTATTTTTTGTTTTAAAAAAACGAAACTATCCAATAATCTTTATTGCTTTTTTTAGGGAAACTCGTGATTTTCTTGCATTTTTGAGACGAATAAAATATGATCACAGACAGTGTCCGGATGTTCAAGGGAAATCTGTGGACATTGATGTTTCCATTGTTGTTAGTAATATTCGAGCGGTATCTGAAGTTACTATGGTAAGGCAATTTTGCTTGAAGAGCCTTGAAATAAATTTTAACTTTTATGTTACAAAACCAGCATCTTTTGTTTTTAGGATTACGCTCTTGAATTATTTTATCGTGAAACTTGGACTGATCCGAGGCTGCAATATGACAAAGCCTTATTTAAAAATAAAACTGAATTAGCTTTGCATGAATCATACACGAATTTTTTATGGCACCCTGATACATTTATGCCGAATGCAATAGCATCCAAAAATCCAATGAAGCATTCTATTTCACATCGATCATTATTAAGGTTGCAAGAAACGGGTCGAGTTCTTTACAGTCGAAGGATATCCATTGTTGCTGAATGTCCAATGGATTTAACTTTATTTCCATTTGATTCACAAGTTTGTAAACTTGGTATTGAAAGTTGTAAGTTAATTTTTTACATTTAATCTTTTCTTCTAAATCTTTTTGTGAAAATACATTTCATATCTTTGCTGCTTTTAGACGGGTATACAGCGGATCAAGTTCGCTATAAATGGTCTACAGGGGCTATCAGTTCTTTGACCCTTCTAAAGATTCGTCTACCAGATTTTCAAATCAAGCAAGCATATGTTACAAGCCAAATGGAAGCCTATGCAACAGGAAATTATTCACGTCTTTATGTATGTTTTCTTTTTACACGTTCATCTGGTTTTTGCTTTCTTCAATTAATCATTCCATCAACCGCTGTTGTAATCACTTCATGGGTTTCACTTTGGATGGAAAGTGAAACAGAATTTCAAGTAAGCTTCCTCTTCCGATAAATATTTAATATAGTAATTGTTATATTTAGGACATGGTATCAATAATTTTAGCAATAACATTTTTAATATTTTCATATAATGAAATGATGCCTCGAGTTAGTTATATCAAAGCTATGGATGTTTATTTGGGTGTTTGTTTTATGATTGTATTTTTATCCCTTATTAAATTATCTTTCTTTAAATATTTGAGGCAAAAATTAAAAAAATCAAGGTAACTAAAAAGTCAATTAAAAATCTTGATAGTTAAAGTTTTTAAGAGATAAAGCTATTGGTTCAAGGATTTCTTCCAATTTTAAGGGTTGAATCAGCGTTAGAAGGAAATGGAAGCGTTAATGCTAATGGTGTTGGATCACCAACCGGGTCAGCATTAACAGCGGATGTAGAGAATAATATTTGCAGGTGAGGCGATTGGGTACGAGGATTAGTTCAAAGCTAATTAATTTTATTACAGGCGCGGAAGCTTTCAATATACAGCCGTTCCAATTCCAAATGAAGCCCAAGAAACTTCAGCTCAATTATTTACAAGTGCAGCAAAAAATAAAACTTTAAGCAAATTTATTCCTAATTGGGAATTTACAACTCAAAGTGTTCAAAGGCTTCATTGGATATCTCAAGTATGCTTTTTTTTCGAGACAATATTGTAACAGAGGACAAAATTAATTTAATTTTTAGATGATATTTTTCTTCTTTTTTCTAACATTTGTATTATTCTTTTTTGCAATTTATCCTAATTTACATTTTGTTCCTGCGGATCCTGCATGCTTAAACGGAGAATGGTCAGCTGAAATTCCATAAAGAAAAATTTCTTTTTAACGAAATTAAACCCAAAATGCCGGTGAAAATAATATATGATTTTTCATGTACATAAAAACATAGTCCTTTTTTATTCCTTTTAAAAATCCAAGGTAAATAAAAATTATTTAAAAAGATTAAGTGGTATTTTGTAAAACACGATAAAGCAAGGAAAATAACCGTTTTTGAGCTGATTTTTGAGTAGTTATACAAAATTGTGACAATTAAGATAGGGTTTAAAAAAAGGCACTTAAATTAAGAGATTCGAGATGAACTTGAAAGATCGGGTGACGCTGCATGAGTATTTACGAATGTACTTGAAAACATCGTCGATGATTGTGAAGAAAAGGAAGAAATTGATTTTGAAAATGGTCGATAATTTGATTTTGTTGGAAATACATTCCAAATGGTATAAGCAAATATTCCAATAACAAAATTAAATAAAATAAATATCAATGTTGACATCACTTCTTTTTCTCATTCAAAATAAGTTTGAGACAGCTGAAATCATAGAAAATTTTAGAGAGAGAGAGAGAGTTAGCTTATCAGCTGTGTGTGATACAAACCGATTAATTTTCAAGCGGAAGAAAAAATTATCAAAAAGAAAACAAAAAAGATGCAATTTTCTCACAAGAAAAAAGTAAAAACATGGACAAAGTTTGTGTCGGAGTCATCACATTTTCTTTTTTATTTGACAGAAGGTAAAAAAAACCTTAAAGTTCAGTAGAGGTAACAAAAAATAAAAGTTCTTCTTCACAGGGAGAAAGAATATTGCGCAACAACAAAAAAGAGAGAAAAATAATGCGAAACTCGATTAGCAGCTGGAAGGTCGCAATTGCAATTGTTGTCTTGTTTGCGGCTGCTGCTGCCAGCCGTTGCTCAGATTTTGTCTTCTTTTTTGTTGTTTTTGGCTCTTTAAAGAAACAATAAAAACAAGGAAAACAATGATGTCGGACACATGTGGGCAGGTGGGTGCGACAAAAAAAAATTTCGGGCACAAAGCACGAAATACCAAAGGGTCCACCGTGTTGATTTTTAAAAAAAAAATTTTGGGAAAATTTCATTCTTACCACATCGAATTTTTTTTTCTATTAGATTTTCAAAATTTTGAGGCACGAAGCAGGGTGCGATAATCGCACACAATCGCACCTCGTGCCCACGTGTGATGTCGGGAAATTTTTTTAAACGTGATTGAGGCTAATATAAACTATTTTTAAAAACTAGTGAAGGGAAATCTCTATATTAAGGAAATAACGATAAATTCTCGAAACAAAGACAAGTTTAATTTTAAACTCAAATAAATTTGTTCTAAACACAACTTCCATTCTAACGTTTTTTAAAAAAGCATTCGTCCTTATTTTTTTATTTTAACCCAAATTTTTTATTCCACAATTTTACGTCGAAAATTAAGGATTCAAAAAAATCTAAGTATAAATTTGTATCAGAAACTTTTACAAAATCTTGGTTCCATATAATCTTTGCCAAATATAATATCCAAAAGCATATTTATTTTTAACATATTCAACTTTGCTCTCAGACCAAAAAACATCTTTTTCTTTAATTTGCAACAACAGAAAAAAAAAGAAGAAAGAGGAAAATGAAACAATTTGAGCAAAATTCAATTGTGCAAATATTGATGCTTTTTTGGGAGAAGAGTGAAAAAAAGAGGATAAAAAGTGGACGATGATGTGAATCAAAGAAAAAGAAGACAACAAAGATAACAAAGACGAAAGCTTCGTCATTTTTCCACACCTTTTTGTTAGTTAACAAAGGCTTATAGAGAATGTTCTTTCACTTTCTTCTTCATCACAGCATTGGCATATAATATACGTCCAAATGCAACGACAAAGGATTGTTGTCGCGAAGCAACAAGATAATATTTAGGGAAAAACATATTTTTGCTTCATAAAAAGATCACAAAGCAAGTGTAAAAATATGTTGGAATTATCATCAAAAAAAATCGAGAAAAGTTGTAAAAAGGCGTTAAAAAAAGTATGTGTGGAGAGAGAAAATCGGATTTTTTCTAAAATATAAAAAAGTCAAAAAAACACATGGGAGAGAAAGAAGAATTATAAATGGAATTATAAATTAAAAATTCTGCATTTTTTTTGTTTTTTTCTTAAATAAACCAAAAATATGCAACCAACCAACGTCAAAAAAGTTATTACTCAGAAATTTTCAACTGCCGGAAAAGGAAAAGAAAAAATTGGCAGAAGTTTTTATTTATTGCTAAGTCTTTCTGTGATAAAAATAAAATAAATACACGAGAAAAAAAAGATGATAAAAATCATTCTTGAACAAGTAGGCAAACATCGAAGAAAGAAATTTTATAACGATAATATTGCAATTACCATAGCCGGATAATGAAGATGCTATAACGCAATCAGATGTTCCAGAACCTTGAAAACAAATGAAACACAAAAAAGTAAAAATTTACCACCAAAAAAGTGTTTTACTGAACCATGAAAGTAGCAAGCTTTTGGCAAACAATAAATTTCATGCAAGGAAATTACAGGAAATCCTTTGTTTGCCAAAGAAAATATCACAAAGTCATTTGCTGATTATTTGTTTGCTCCAAATGTTTGAGTTTAGAATATCTTTAGTAAATAAAAATATTTATAGGCTTTCTAAGAATTGTCCCAAAATTAAAACGAGTTTATTATCACAAAATTTACATAAAAAATTAATTGCAAAAATGAAATATACAAATTTAATCGCAAAAAAATTTCATTTCAACTTTTTATTTTCAAAAATATATTTACTCCGTTGACCATTGTTTTTATCGTGACGCAGTTGTTTCAACGAATTTTATTAACTTCTTTTCTTCTTTCTTTTGTCTTCGTTGATGTCAACCAACAATGTCGAAGATGATCTTGGTGGGAATGGAGGAAGTGAAGAAAAAACAAAATTCGAAGGCCCAACTTCTCTCGAAGTAAGTTTACTTTTTTTCATCCATTAATTTTTTGTTTACACTTTTGCTTCATTCTTCTTTTTTTATTTAGGAAACATTGGATGTTCGTAAACCATTAGGTGTTCGAATTACTAAATCAACGCTTCGTGTAACTAATGTTGAACCCAATGCAGCTGTAGAAGGTGAAGTATTCGTTGGTGATAAAATTGTTGCACTTGATGGAAAATCTGTTGCTAATACAATGAATTATATCGACGCTTAAAAGAACCATCAGCAACTGTACGAGTTCGAATTGAACATGGTGCTTTTTCATGGTGTAAATATTCTGGAACTACAATCGAAATGCTACAACTTGATAAAGATGTTATTAAAGCTACTGGAAGAGCAATTGATGTTGTAAAGGTATGTTCATCTATGTTAATACGAGCATCTTGTTTCTTCATACATATTCATTTCTTTCTATTTTTACATCTTTGCGTTTTAGGTTTGTCTAAATTTTCGATTTCTTATGGAAATGGAAGAACAAAAAGAAAATGTACTTCAAATGTCTGTTCGATATGATGCTCGTGAAAGAGTGCAAATAGCCTCATGTGAACCAGGTGGTTTAGCTGCAATTCATCTTCGACCGGGTGATATTATTCGTGATGTCAATGATCATCAAATCTCATCAAAAGAAATGTTACAATATTATATGTTTGAAGGTATTACAGAAAATAATGGACAAGTTCGATTGACGGTTGAAAGAGCTGCTGGCGGTGATGATGCATATCGTGATCAAATTGAAACGTCTGCTGATGTTTTATCAATTGCGCAAAAACAAATAGCAATATTTAAACAAACTACATCAAAAGAGAAACCTAAATCCGTGCTCAAACGATCAACAAGCAAATTAAAGTTCGTGTTACATCTGATGCTCCACAAGAATTACTCATTCAATCTGATCATGATCCATCAACATTGAAATCTTGTAAAACAGCTAACAAATAATTTCTTCATTCTTCTGTTTTGTATCTTTGTCTATGTTTTGCCTCCTTCATAAATTTTCTTCACTTCATCTTGATACATATTTACATGTCTGTTTTTTTTTTTGTTGTATTCTTTTTTTTCTTCAATTGAATTTCCTTTTTTTCTTCAAAAAGACTTGAACGCTTGTTAGAAGAAAAAAATCGTAAAACAAAGGTCGAAGAAATAAATAAAATTTAAAAAGGTTTTTCTTTTAGCTCTTCAAACCATTTTTTTGCCATTGTTTTTAGCTATGTCATAAAACAATCGCAAGGATTACGGGACAGAATTTTTAGCTGCTTTTTCTGAGTTTGATGCCTCTCATTTTGATGCGTCTTTTTCAAATAAGCATTCTAATTTTACTGCAACGCAATTTGCTTTCGATAACCGCTTTTTTACCCTTTTTTTACTTTCATGGCTTTTAAAATGAATCCCGAAGGATTCATAACATTGCGTTGCCCATTTTGTTGCCGCTTTTAAGGAGAAAAAAAGTATTTTGGTTTTTTAGAAGGATTCATTTTCGCTTCCATTTTTTGTTGCCTTTTTTAGCTTTTGCAAATGAATTAGTGTGAATTGCGCTTGTTTAAAGATACACGAAGAGATTTATCATTTTGTTAATATATCCTTGCAAAAGTTATGAATGACTTTATTTAAAAAGTGAATCGAGAATCGCTAACTTATTTTTATGGCACCAAATTGAGAGCTACAGTACACCATTTTATGGTTTATTAATCTAAAAAGCTTCATAGTGAAGTCTTCATTTTGATATGTTCTTTTTTTTGAACGCAACTATGTAAATATATAGTTCTAAATATTAGGAGCATTACCGTGTGACTGAGTAAAACTATCTTCCTCAGAATTTATGTCTGAAATACATTAACCTGCAAAAATATTATTATTACATTATTTAGCGAGTGTCATCAATAAGGAATTTAGCTTGAAACTTCTTTCTCATTCCCACGATATTAAGAAAGCATCTTCAAAAAAAACATTTGTTGAGTTAAAAAAACGATTCGATTTTAAATTTAAGCTTCCGACGATGTTTTTTTTACGATTGAGCAAATTTATTTTTTTGAGGAAAAAATAACACGGATGTGTTGGGGCGGCAGTGGATTGGACAAGATTTAAAACATCTGTTACGAATTAACTGTGTCGTTACTTAAATTTCTTTTCAGAAAAAATCTATCTCTCATTGAACATTATTCAATTTTTTCTTTTGTTTTCAGATTTGGTTAAAAAGTTTGAACGATGAATCGATGTTCTCGAAGTTTATTTTTGGGCCATTTTTATTATTTATTGTTTTAAATTAATTCAGGTTTGAGAAATAATCAAATGGGGTAGTATAAAAGTTAAAAATATTTTAGGTAGAAGCCTTGCATCGGTTGATGCACAAGAAACACCCATCTCATTCCATTCATGATGAAACTGAAGAGGATCTTGACGAGGAATACGAAGATGATAACTTTGAAGTCCGATCTTCCTTGGTTTCATCAAAGTCGTTATCTCGAGAAAGGGTATTCGAACAAGGAGAAACTCGTGATTTTCTTGCATTTTTGAGACGAATTAAATATGATCATCGTCAATGTCCTGGTGAAGATGAAGATGAATCTGTTTTGGTTCATGTCAGTGTTGTCGTTAGCAATGTTCGAGCTGTATCTGAAGTAACAATGGATTATAATTTGGAATTATTTTATCGCGAATCATGGCTTGATAAACGACTAATGTATGATAAAGAAAAGTTTAAAAATAAAACTGAAATTTCATTGCACGAATCTTATGCGAATTTCCTATGGCACCCGGATACATTTATGCCCAACGCGATTGCTTCTAAAAATCCTCGAAAACAATCAATTTCACATCGATCACTTCTTAGACTTCAAGATAATGGAATTATTTTATATAGTCGCAGGGTTTCTATTGTTGCTGAATGTCCAATGGATTTAACTTTATTTCCATTTGATTCACAAGTTTGTAAACTTGGTATTGAAAGTTGTAAGTTGGCTGTTCTTCCAAATACCAGCATTTTTTTTTTGGAATAAACTCTTGTGGCACTTTGTTTACTTATAATTTACAGATGGTTACACCGCCGAAAAGGTTCAATATCGTTGGTCTCAAGGTCTTCGAAAAGCTTTAAAACTACACAAAATTCGTTTACCTGATTTTCAAATCAAAGAAGCTTTTGTAACTTCTCATATGGAACCATATGCAACGGGGAATTATTCTAGGCTTTATATATGTTTTGTTTTTTCACGATCAGCTGGATTTTGCTTTTTGCAATTAATTATTCCTTCAACAGCTGTAGTTATAACTTCGTGGGTGTCTTTATGGATGGAAAATGAAACATCATTTCAAGTACATAATTTTCTGAATGATCTTTAAATTTAATAATTATGTGTTTTAATTTTAGGATATGATTTCAATTATTTTAACTATCACATTTTTAGTAAGTTTAATAATTCTCATGAGAATCAAAAAATAAATCTATTTTAATTTAAGTTATTTTCATACAACGAAGTTATGCCTCGAGTTAGTTATATCAAAGCTATGGATGTTTATTTGGGTGTTTGTTTTATGATTGTATTTTTATCTCTTATTAAGTTATCACTGGTAAAATACATGCGTCAACGATTACGAATGACTCGAGATACTTCAATTGTGGCAGGAATGATGCCAATGTTGCGTCTCGCAGCCAATGGAATTCCTCTTTCACCTAAAACTCCTCCACTAGTTTCCATTATGGCTCAACATCCTCTATCCCGAACGAGCACCAATGATGGAAGTAATTTTTCCACGAATATTAATCTCTCAGCATTTCCTTTACCTCCAACTTCAACAAACACAAAAAATTCTTTGCATGAAAAAAATCATGGATGTTGGAAAAAATTCAATGATTTTACTCGTATTGAATTTTCGGCGCAATTTATGAGGAGATTTCATTGGATGTCACAGGTAAGAGTTTAGTTTTCAAAATTATTATTTGTTCCCCACGATATTAAAACCAAAAAAGTGGGATTGATTTTATAACAGATATTTTTGTGTTTATTTTTAAATCATCAACAAAAATTGTGACTCAATATCGATCCGGCTTTTCTGTTCATTGTCTACTAATAAATATATTTTCAGATGACATTCTTTTTTGGTTTTGTAATATTTTGTTTATTTTATTTTTTGGTTTACCCAAACATACATACAACAGCTGTTGATCCTGCATGTATGCGAGAACAAGGAGAGTGGTTTGCAGAAATTCATTAAACTTTTCTTTTTTTGTATCATTTATTTTTCCAAATAAAAAAACCGGTGCTCAAATAATAAATAAAAATAATAATAAATATTTTTCTTTTTTGAAAATCAGAAATTGCTTCATAGCTTCAAAATGATGTGAAAAACCTTGACCGATGCAATGAAAGACTTTTATTACTAAAAAACTATCCGTATAAATTTCTTCTTTGATAATAAATGGGTTTTTAAGAAAGAGAAAGTGGAAGCAAATTTGGGTTGAATGAATGATAAAGATTTATGATCGATAAAACTTTTTTTATTTAAAAAGTACGTAAACTTAAAATAACAAAAAAAAAATAAGACCATTGAATCATAGTGTTTATTGTCTAACAATTTGTTAACACAAAAGTTTCAAATCTTAATAATTTTTCGGGGTTTTTTAAAGTTTTTACTAACGATTTGTAATAAAAAAATTTATTAACTCTGAGAGCTTGCTTGATATATTTTTAGTTTGAAGTAAAGAGAGTGAAACTTTCATGTTAAAAACTTTGTAAATAGTCTGATACACAAATAGCTACGTAAAGCTTGCTAGTTTATCTATTCTCTTCAAATAATTATTTTCTTTCTTTTCTTTTTTTGTTTTGTTTATTTACTATTTTGCTCTCTCTCTTAAAAAACATTTTTCATGACTGTGTTTTTGTTGTCGTTGAATTTTTCTTCATTAAAGCCCAGTAAAAAAAGTTTTTGTTTTGTGATTTTTTACACTAAAAATAAAGATGCAATCATTGGGTGTTTATTTACTTGTTTGAATAAACGGATTCTTTTGAACCGGTATAAAAAAATAATGTTTGAAGTGGTTGATTACTCGATATATTTTCATCTTCTTGATCATAACGAGAGATCAAAAACATGACGAGTTTTTTTATTTCTACAACGTCCACGTCTTTTTTTGTTATGACCTAAAGTTGTTATTTTTAGAGAACCAAAAAATTCTTGATGTCTTTTTTATTGACAATATTAAAAATTAAAAAACCTAATAAATAAGTTTTACAGAAATGATGGAATGTTGGCTTTTTTAGAAGTAATTTATATAATTGTTGATGTATGTTTAGATCAAGTGTTTTTGAGAAAGTCACATTTATGACCATCATTATTAAAGACCTCGTGAGTTACTTCAAAAAAGGACACTTGGTAACTAATGTGTTGTATGAGAATAAATAAAATAAATAATCATAAGCACCACTAACACCTATCAAACGATAGCATTATCGTTTATACCGTTTTTTAGAACCCTTTCTTTTATCTCTTTCATCGTTAATTGCGTGTAAGAAAGCGAAAGGATATTTCTGTTCCGTCTAAATATTTTTTTAACATTCCGGTTTTTCTTTTTTTCACTTTTCTTCTTGATCAATTTTTGTTTGTTTCACTTTTAAGATTAAATAAATTAGTCATAAACATTAGAAAAACGTTCTGCGTGCGACGAATAATATTCTTTTCTGATTTTTTTGCTCATTTATTTACTTTTCATAGCCACTTCTTCATTTGTTTCAGGATGAAAATTAGTATTTTTGCGCTTTTATTGGTCCTTTTAAATTTTATTGATATAACTAATGGAGTATGTAATCTACCGCCGGATTTTTGGTGTGATCATCCTAAAATTGCCATTCAATGCACTGGCAGCTTACAATACTGTGACGGCTACCGAGCTTCGAGAGCTCATAGCAAGTTGAATTTAAAGTTAGCTTTTGAATCAGCATGTCCAGATTCTCAACAATTTGTTAATTCTCGACTTTATCCTCAAATTTTATCCAAACCCAATCTTTTGGCAATGATTGACTTCAAAGCCCTTCCATGGGGTTTAGCTAAAAGAGAAGTAGAATCCCATGTTCGATGCCATCATGGTCAAAGAGAATGTACCGGTAATCGTCTGCTTTCATGTGCCTTCCTTTATTACCAAAACAGCCCATCCAAATCGGGAAAAATATTTAATTGTTTTATGTCTTCAATGGTTTATAAATCTTCACCCATTCCGGCTATGACTCGATGCCTTCAACATATCCAAACTCCTGCGGAAGCTCAAGTCAGCATTCTTCATTGCGCTGAAACTTCACAAGCTGATAAACTTCAAAGGCAAGATGAACTTGAAACTCAATCGGTACTTTCCACGCCTCGATTTGTTCCATTCATTGCAATCAATGGCCGCTCTCACATTCATATGCAAGCTTATCAACTTTTCTTAGGTGATAAAATAAGAATTTGGAATAACACTCTTGCTACCATCGCACCAACCACGGCTCGACCTTCTCGCTGTCAGCTGCCACCTGATTTTTGGTGTTCAGATCCTTCATTCACTGGTGAATGTTTTAATGCTGCTGGATGTGACGCTTATCAACAACTAATTTATGGAAAACCTCTTAAACTTAAATTTATTTATGATTCATCCCTCAAACATTCTCTTGATTACGTCTTACAGTATGTAAAACCACATTTCTTAAAAGATGGCCGAGTCACAGTTGAAATAGAACCCACACCTGTTGCTCGTTGTGCCACCGTAAATCCAGCATGTATGGATCATGCAATACAAGAATGTGTTGCAAGTAAAGTCCCTGATCCCACTGAAAGAACCAAATTGCTTTATTGTTTGTTGGAAGCCGCAGCAAAAACTCCCGGTGGAATGAAGGATGCATGGTCGCAAAGATGCCACTTTTTATTAACCGCTCATGATCCTAAATTGAAAGATTCTGTTTCGTAAGTGTTTATTTTGTTAACCTTCAGCAAATTTTACTCAAATGATATAAACAGCATTAAAAATCGTTACATTAACTAAAGACGAGTCAAATAATTTTAAATCCAATTTTCCAGACGATGCGCAAACACAAATGAATGGCAAACTTATTCAGCAGTGAGATCTGAATCCCATCGCCTTCACCTTCAACCTCAACCGAAACAATCCGATCCTTGGCTCATCATTAATGACCAATCATTACAATCAGCTCAAGCTTATCAAAGTATCCTTCACCAAATGGTTATAGATTATTTGAAGCTTTTTAAAATTAATTATTACTTTTTCAGGTTTGTTTGTGGTATCGTGGCCCATATCATAATCGTGATGCATGTCACCGCTGTATTTATGAGAACACACACTGTTAAAAAATGATCTATTATAAAATAATAAAAACATTTAAGCCACATATTTTTTTCATTCCATAAAATCGATTAAAAAACTTTTTAAAATCATCTTTCATGAATCGCTGTAAAGTTGAAAGTATACATTTAATTAGGATGTCATTAATAAAATTTTCACATTCGTTGATATCTTTAAATGCTCGTTGTTCCCTTGCCTTTGAAGAGTAAAACCTCTTAATAAACGCAAAATGATCCAACAAAAAACTAAGGGATGTATCAAACAACGAAGAGTTTATTTTCTAACATTGTTTAGTGAAACAACAATCCAAGATTTCATATAAAAAGAGTGTGTCAAACAACCGAAATACCAAGAATTTTTAAATGTTACAGTTAAGTTGTTGCAAAAAATTTATTTCAATGTAATGAGAAACGAGAAAGTAAAAAAAGATTAGTGTACTTTATTGAAAATTTACAATGTCAAATTTAAAAAGAAACATGAATAAAAAGAAAATATTTTACAATGAAACAATGCAAAAGTTAATTATTATAAACAGCATTCTTATGATGGTGGAAGCTTTTGAAGAACACGAATTGCTTTCATCATATTTTCGATAGCAGCAGGAGCATCTTCATAATCAGTAGCACTCATAGCAAATTTGATAAGTTTCTTAGCTTCAAGGAAATCTTCTAGTTTTAAGTCCGATGCTAAAAAAAATTATATGATTAATAATGAACAGAAAAAGAAAGATAGTTACCTGGTGCCAATGAGCTAGGAACCATATTCATATGATGAGAAGAAGAGCTTGCAGATGCTGGAGTAGAATATCCACCAGTTGGTTGTTGATGATGTTGCTGGGGTTGAACAGATGGTCGTGGAGGTGGAGTCGGCTGATTAGGTTGTTGATAAGGTTGATGTTGAGGAAACTGTTGAAAACCATAAGCTCCTTGATTTGGATAACCAGGTTGTTGACTTGGATCAGGATTTGATGCAATTGAATATCCATCATGTGGCTTCTGCGGTGGAAGATTGTTTTGCGATCGTGGAGGAGGTTGTTGAAAGCCAAAGTCCTGTGCTGAAGGTGCAGGTGGTGGAGCATCCAAATCATCGCCAGCATTATCCACTCCTTCTGTATTTTTTTCGCCAGGAGGTCCAGCAACAGGAGTTTCCCCATTCTTCAAGCAAGTGTGAATATAAGTAGCCTTCCATTTAGCATATTTCCTCGCCTTTTCCAAACTTTCATCCAATTCACCGAAAGTTGTGAGAATATCGAAGAGATGTCCAGCGGTATAATAAGCTTTGACCACATTTTTCGTAAAATTTGCAGCACGATCATGTTCATCAGCAAAATTGAATAATTTGAGAGCGTGATTTTCAACTAAAAAATACATCGTAAGTTAGAAACAAAGCTTTGTGAAAACGAACTATATGCTTGAGCAACAACATCTTGAGTAATATCATCTCGATTAGCATTAGCTTTTTTGATCTGAAAAAAAAGAAGCCATAATTAGTCGTAGAAAATAAAAGAAAAAGTAACTTACTGTTTCAAGGTTTCCCAAAGTTGTAGCTAAGAATTGCATTGCTTCTGGAGAAGCTCTGTCGATTTTCATTCCAGCTTGGACAGCATAATACAGAGCTAAAATAACAAAATATATTCACACATCTTGGAAAAAAAGCTAAACATACCCCAATAATAAATGACAATATCCCGTTGAGAATATTCTTGAGCTATTTTAACGTAATGTGCAATGCCACGCAAACTTTGAGGGACGTTAATGCTCATAATGTTGGAGTTAACTGAAAAACAAAAATTAATGAGAAAAAATAAGAAAGAAAGTGACAAATATATATAAAGCAATGGATGATGAATCACGCAATAAATGTCGAAACACGATAGCGAAAAGAAGTTGGGAGTTTTAAAGATGGGCTTACTAAATCGAGAAAAGAATAAATATGGACAAAAAATGCTAAACTCGAACGATGGTTAGTTGAAAAAGGTTAAAAAATAACAATAGCCGATAAGGAAATCATGTGGTTAAAATGATGCTATTTGTGGCCAAACTTAAGAATTTGCAATATATAAAATAGTTAACCCTTATTAAGAAGTACTTCCAAAAACGAAAAGTTGTTTCTAAACTTTGAAGGGAAAAAATTCAAAAGGAAGGCAAAAAAATATTAAACGAAATCAGGACGTAAGAAGAGTCGAAATTCAAGAGAAAAACGCAGCAAACAAACAATAAAAAAATTTACTGAAAACCATTGATAAACAGCGATTTATTTGGCAAAGCGTTTTAAACACCCCAAAAGATTGACGCGCGTTTACAGTAATATCAACGATCGTTTTATTTTACCTAAAGCAAAATCAACTTGAATAAATCCATGAAAATAATATTCAATGCGCTCAATGTTGTTGTACATGTGAGTGATAATAAGTGGATGCAAACTTAACGTTTCGTAAAGTATTCATTGAAACAAAGAAATCGATGTTAAACGTTCTTACAAAAAAGAAAATACGTATGTAACAATAAAAAATTTATTCACAAACTCAACAATTAATAAAAGAAAAACACAAAACCAAATAATAAATTTTTAACTTCCTCTTTTAAGTTTTCTTCTTTTATTATTTGAAGCTTGACCAACTTTAAGGAATCCAACTCCTCGTTTAGCTTTAGCTTTCTTTGTTCGTATTTGATCATACTTTTTCTTATGTTTTGCGAGAGCATTATAATCTTGCATGAGTTCATCAACCATTGTTCTTTTGCGTTGTTTCTTTGTCATCCTACTTGAATAAAAATCTGCTTGATTATCAACAATTTTACCAATTTGAAAATATTTTGGAAGAACATTTCGATCATTTTTACGATAATGGGTTCGAGGATCAAGCGAATTTCGAAGTTGTAAAAGTTCAAGATCCATTTTATTTTCTTCTGTAAGTTCTGTTGCAGGCATGTTGAACCAATCTCCACCTTTCGTTTGTTCCCGTTCAGCTTTGCGTTCCTTTTTGATACGACGTTTTGATTTTATTAAAACTTCTTCGATAGGTTTTTCATCAAAACCTGGTTGGATAACTGCTTTGGACATTAACTAAAAAGCCATATTTTAAAAGGCATCACAAACAATCAAAAAAAACTCACAACTTTAACTTCAGGATCATCTAGGATGTCTTGAGGAATATTTACACCTCTCTTCTTTTTCTTGGCCTTTGCTTTAGCTTCCAGAACTTCCACATCTTCACCTTCATCATCAAGGGTAAAAAAATCATCACCAAATTCTGTTGCCATTGACATTTCTTCAGAAAGAAAATTTCAATCAGCTAAAAAAACTTAGACATGAAAACGAACGAAGTAAGTTGTTCACGATTCTATGACAAAGAGCGCAAATTTCAAATATTCTTCTTATGGCTCTCAACCATACATTAAAATAATAAACATAGGAATGTACAAAATACTTTATTCAAAAATAAAATGATGCTCAATTAATAATAGAATTGAGAAAACATGAACGACACAAAATAAGTATAAATATAAAACACGAGACCGGATCAACACAATTTCTAACAAAAAGTTTGCACAATAAAAATTAAAGTTAAATGGTTAATCATACAGAGTAAATACGAGGAAGGAATAAAATAGAATGCCAGAAGCAACATTAAATAAAGATAGTTTTAAATACCAAGCTATTGATCATGATATTGGTTTCGAACATTGGTAAAGCGAGCAAAAGGAGATGGACCATATGTTTCGCAGGCAATAATTTCACACCAATCGCAAAGAGGTAATTCACATGCAGGTTTTGCTTGAGGAACAGCTAATTTGAGGATTTTTTCATCACGTTGAGGACACTGTTGAGCAAGAGCTAATGGTAAAATTTTCTGATAGTCAACATTCAAGCCAAGAATTTCCAGATGAGAAAGTGACTAAAGATCGACATTATAATATATGCACAAAGATTTAAAAAAAAATACTTACAACGCATTCAGTTATAATACCCAGAATAGTGTCTTCGTTAACTTCTCTACAGTCGTTGATGGCCAAGTACTAAAAACAAACAATTAAAGAGATATTAAAATCGATTGAAAGAAACATACGTCAAGCTTGGAATGTTTAACAAAATCAGTAATTTTATTCAAATTTGGCCAATTGCTCAAGTTACAATGTCGTAAACCTTTGCACTTCTTTAGCATTTCGAAAGCACTGTTATCAAATTGATGGCTGAATCTTAAATCCAAAGATCTTAGCTTGGAACAGTGTTGCAAGGAACGTAGAGATTCAAGTTTGACCAAAGTATTATAACGCAAGCAAAGCATTTCCAATTCTTCCATTTGTGAGAAGTCCAAAGAAGGATAATCTTGACCCATAAAGATGTTCGAAACTTCCAAGAATCTCAACTTCGTTAACTTTCCAAGCCAAACATTGAAATTAGCGACACCAGCATTATCATAGTTTTCCAAAATTAACGTTTGAAGGGTTTTAGCCCTATCTGCTACAAACCCAATTGCACTTGAAGTTAAATTATAACAATTGGCAAGATTCAAGTAAAGAAGTTGTGATGGAATATAAGCAAAGCTGTCACCATAAAGTTTATTATTCTCAGCAAGATTGAGGTACTTGATATTTGGACACTTTGTAAAAAGAACTTCAAGACCTTGTTCGATTTTACCATCAGAGAAACATTGTTCGAAGCAGACTTCTTCAAGTAATTGACAGTAACGACCAACGGTTCGAAGGCTGTTGTTCGTTAACCGAATAGAAGAGAGATTGAGTGTAATGAGTTGAGGTACCATAGAGAATAATGAACTTATTTGATAAGAAAGCTTTGAATAATAAATAGATAGATCAAGATTCTTAATGTTAGCTCGAGCAAAAATAGTTTTAACCTGAAATTCAAGCATAAAGAAATGATGTGAAATATAAACAAACTCACCGATTTATTAGTAATGTTATGTCGTTTGAAGTAAGTTGGGCGATGGTTAAATCGATAGCTCAAACGTTCTTCAGCCAATGAGATTCGAGGATAATCGGTGTAATGTATGATAGCTTCATGATCAAGCGTTTTCTTCTCAGGCCATGTAACATTTTTAACAACAGCACCAATTCTTCGATTGACACGTTCAAGATGGAAGAGATCATCAAATGAAACAAAATTCATAATTTTACCCTGTAAATATCAGTTACTAAAAGAAAGCATAAATAAAGACTTACAAGTATTTCATTAGGGAGATCTGTTAAAAGCATATTTGAAACAGCAGGTTTATCATTTTTCACTGCTTTGGAGATTTGTTTTCGAGATCGCTTCGCCGGCTGAAACAAATAAGAGGAACTTCAGTGCTTTTATGGAACGCTAAAAAAACTTACAACGTTGGCATGACTTTCTGATTTCTTTGCTCTTGTGCAATATCGACCTTCAGTTTGAATTCCAACTGAATTTAATCCATTTCGTGGAGCATTTTCTGAGATTTTACGTTTGCGCTTTTGTCCAGCTTTGATATTGTTGTTGGTTGCAACCAAGCTCATCTTATCTTCTTCTGACATGATCAAATACAGTTAAAAATAGTCAACTTCAATCAAAATAAATGAGTATTTATAAGTTGATATCAAAAAAAGAAATACAATGAAAGATTCTCCTTGCGCAAATACTGAAGTTGTCGACAACGAGAATAATGGCTCTTCTTCTGCCTTACTTCATTCCTTCTCTCAAAAATTTCGTCAAGGAACGTTTATGAAAAAAATCTTATAACGAAGTCTACAATCACTTATGCGGAAGATCTTGCTTTCACCACATTTGGCCAAAAAATTTGAAAAAATCAAATAAAGCAACAACAGCTGAAGAAGAAGAAAGATTGAAAGAAAAAACTTGGATGCATTTTTGCTTTTTTTTATTTTGTTGCTCCCATTAGTAGTTATTGCAATGCATCATCCTACGCTTTTATCAAAGAAGCGAAAGAATAATAATATTAATAGTAATAATGGAATTGAAAGATCTCAACAAATTTTAGCGTTACGGCAGATTTATGCATATGGAAATAGAACAAAGTAAGCTAATTGTTAATTTTGAAATTGCTTTAAAAATTGTAAAAATTTAGCTTATTACGTCATCATCAAATTCTTGGCCCTGGTGTTGTTTCTAAAAGAGCATTTGCTGGATTTATTTTGAGACATGCTTTGAAACTTAGATATTGGGTTGCTGGCGGAGTACTTGGAGGAGGAGTTGCAGTTTCGAATGTACGCTTTACTATGCATATTTTTAAATTACAAATTTTATAACTTTTTAGTGGTACGATGAATGGAAGAAATCACTCCCTGAATTTCAACTTCCCGAATGGGCTAAATTTGAAGATAACCCTTTTTTGAAAGTTAGTGCAAAGTTTGATGAAATAAAATCAAAATGGGATGAGCATGATTTCGTTCATTTAAATGCATGGAAGGAGAGGCTATCAAAATTAGAATTAAAATGGAAAGATGGTAACTTTAAAGGTCAGGCTTTTTGTCTGAATTCGGAACCCAAAGGTAATCGCTTTTGGTCTACAGGTTCTTCAGATGGAAATAATCCAGAACCTCAGGCTGGTTAGTCATTGGCATTTTTGGTATAAATTTTGACGATTTATTTAGGTGAACCGATGTTTTCATTCTTTGGCTCAAAATCTAATAATGATACAGCAGACAATTCAGAAGAATATAAACCTGTTAGTTTTTTTACTCATGCCCTCTCCCTTTTAATTGTTTTATTTATAGAAAAGTGATGGTGATCGATTGAAGAAATTGCAAGAGGAAATGATTAAAACCCAAATGCAATATCAGCGTGAACTTGAAAGATTAGAAAGAGAAAACAAAGGATTGAAAACTCGATTATTACTAAAAGATAGCGGCGAACAACGTCGATTACGAAAAATAAAGCGATCTTTAATTGATATGTACTCAGAAATGCTTGATTTGCTTAATGAATACGACGCTTCATATTCCATTACAGATAATCTCCCTCGTGTTGTGGTTGTTGGTGATCAAAGTGCTGGTAAAACATCCGTCCTTGAAATGGTTGCTAAAGCTCGCATATTTCCAAGAGGTGCTGGGGAAATGATGACTCGAGCTCCTGTAAAAGTAACCCTATCAGAAGGTCCATATCATGTTGCACAATTTCGTGATAGCACTCGTGAATTTGATTTAACAAAAGAATCAGATCTTCAACAACTTCGAAATGAAATAGAACTTCGAATGAGAAATTCTGTTAAAGGTGGAAAAACAGTTTCAAATGAAGTAATTTCTTTAACTGTAAAAGGTCCTGAGCTTCCAAGAATGGTTTTGGTTGATTTGCCTGGTGTGATATCTACAGTTACAGCAGATATGGCAAGAGAAACTAAAGATGATATTATTCGAATGTGTCGGCAACATATGGAAAATCCAAATGCAATAATATTGTGTATTCAAGGCTCGTTTAGCTTTTAAAAAATAATATGATTATATGAAGCTTTTTTAGATGGCTCCGTCGATGCTGAAAGAAGTAATGTTACTGATCTTGTAAGCGGCATAGATCCAAAAGGAAATCGAACTATTCTTGTTCTCACTAAAGTTGACCTCGCTGAAAAAAATCTTGCCAATCCCCATCGAATTAAACGCATACTTGAAGGAAAATTATTCCCTATGAAAGCTATCGGTTATTATGGTGTTGTAACAGGAAAAGGAACAAAAGATGCAACTATTGATGAAATTCGAGATTATGAAGAAAAATTCTTTGAAACTTCTCGCTTATTTAAAGATGGAATTCTTAAACCATCTCAAATGACAACAAGAAATATGTCCATGGCAGTTTCAGAATGCTTTTGGCGGATGGTTCGTGACACTATTGAAGCCCAAGCTGATGCATTTCGTGCAACTCGGTTCAATCTTGAAGCTGAATGGAAGAACACTTTTCCACGAATTAGAGAACTTGATCGAGATGAGCTTTTTGACAAAGCTCGAAGTGAAATTCTCGATGAGTGTGTAAACTTATCACTACTTGGAGCAGAGGAATGGGATGAAATATTAAAAAAGGCTTTATGGTCTTCTATTGCTTCTCACGTTTTTGATCAAATTTTAATGCCAGCAAGTAATGTCGACAATGCAGGGTCTTTCAATACTTTGATTGACATAAAATTAAAGCATTGGACTGATAAAGGTTTGGCGAATGAGGCTATTCAGGTTTGTTTTAAATTTCGAACTCCAGTAATAAAATGGATCTTTAGGTTGGTTGGAAAACATTATCAGATGTTTACAAAAAGCAATTTGAAAGCAGTAATCAAAGCAGAAATCATGATGAATTGTTTGAAAAACTTAAAGTTGCTGTTTTGGAAGCAGCATTAGAAGAACATAAATGGGATAATAAAGCTTTGGATTATTTGGTTGGTTTTTTAAAATTTTACCAACTAATAATAAATTAACTTTAGCGCGTGATCCAGTTAAATGCAATGGAAGATCGAATGGTTCCGGATAAAAAATCATGGGAGAAAGCTTGTAAATTTATGTCATCAACAGTGGAAGAAAGGCTTAATGAAGTCCGGCTAGCATTGTCTGATGCTCGCGGCCCTGGTTTTTGGTCAAAATGGCTAAAGTGGCAATCTTCAACTAATGAAAACAATGTTAATGCAGAAATACAAAAGCAACTTCATCAAATTCTTCTCGACAATCCCGGACATAAACTCGGCCTGCTCGATGATGATATTACAGTAGTTAAAAGAGCAGTTGAATCAAATGGTATTTCAGATTTAAATGCTAATGCAATAAGAGAACAATGGAGACTTGTATTCCGTGAACACTTTTTGGAACGGATGAAACATGCCAGCAATGACTGTTACACCTTTTACCCAAATTATAAACAAGGCTTCAATGAGGGTGATGTTGATTGTCACGCGGTAGTATTATTTTATCGGCTTCAAAAAATGCTTGATTTAAGTTGTAATGCTCTGAGACAACAAATAACCAATACAGAACAAAGAAGATTAGAAAGAGAAATCAAAGAAGTTCTTGATGATTGGTCTCAAGAACCAGAAAAGAAGAAAGAATTTTTAACTGGTCGAAGAGTTGAGCTAGCTGAAGAATTAAGTATGTTTTAAAAAGGCTTTTATGAACCTCACTAATTTATCTTTTTATAGAGCGAGTAAAATACATACAAGAAAAATTAGAAGAATTTATGATTCAATTGCATCAGGAAAAGCCATAGCTGTAGTTTATAACAAAATTTGTTAGTCTTTTAGGTTGTATTGTATTTTGATATTCGTTTATTGAATTTAGAATAGATTATTTTTGTATAAAAGTTTACGTGCTTATTAATAAATAAAATATTTTCAACTCCTTAAATTAAATTTTATTTCAAAAAAATATTAGAAAACTTATCCCTATGTATATGTTGACGATCTAAATCATGCATTTTTGCCATTTTCATGTCAAAACTTTGACATGCAAAAATTATGTTAATTATTCAAAGCATCATTTCAAGGAATTTGTGTTTTAAATTTCTCGTTCTTTCAAAAAAAAGTTTAGTCTTCAACTTTTGCTGGTTCGTGTTTTGCATTCCGCTTCATCTCAAAGCTTTGTAAAAACATGTCGAAAAGGTTAGTATTTAAAGGGAGTGTCCCAAACGATGAGAATAATTTTACTACGACGGGTGTTCCTAGCCCGAAAGTTTCATTGTCTCAAAAGCTTACAAAGTGCTACGAATTTTTGTAGTTTTTTGTAGCATTTTGAGAAAATTTCGTAAGCTTTTGAAAAAACTTTGTAAAACTTTGTAAGACTTTGAGACAGTGAAGAAAAACTTTCGGGCTAGGAACACCCGCTGTAAGGGTTTTCTCATCGTTTGGGACACTCCCTTTAAGCTTATTGAATTTCTATCTTTTATCATTTTTATTTACTTTTTAGTGACAGTGGTGAATCAAATGGCTCTACAGAATCTTCAAATTCCGCTAGCAATGAATCTGGAAATAATGCAAACAGCAATACAAAAGGAACACCACCTCGTGAGTGTTTTCGCTTGATTATAATTATAATGATTGATTACCAAGAAAAATTTTAGGAAATTCATTAGATATAGCTTCAACTCAAACATCCAATCCATCACCAAATAAAAGTCCTGCTCGTCGACGTCTTGCTCAAGTCT
>JAJQJQ010000303.1:0-29648 GCA_028622995.1 Panagrolaimus kolymaensis | reverse complement strand
TGCAACAAAATCAAGTGGTAATGAAGATAAAACAGAAAAAGAAGATATGACTGAAAAGCGAAGTTTTTTTGGTAACATTTTTCATCGAGTATCACACCATTTTCATTCTTCTCATGATCCTAATGTTCCAAAAACTCAAGTAAGTTTTCAAATGGTTTAACAGATTTAGCTTTTGATTAATTTTTGGTATTTATTTTTACCTTTGTTTTTTCAGGAACTTCGTTATTTCACAAATCATTCCAAAGATGCTGTAACTTTATACAAATTTGTTTCAATTGATGCTGAACATCGTCGATGGAATATTCGGTTTTTACCTTACAAGCAACCATACAATGTCGGAGTATATCGTTTGGTCGTTGGTTTTCCTGTTCAATATCCATTTCGTCCTCAGATGTTACATTTTCTAACAAAGATCTATCATCCAAATGTTGGTGAAAAGGACAATGTAAGTTTATCTTTTTTCTTTGTTTGATGCTTTAGTTAATTTAACTCTATATGGTTAATTTATATGATAGCCTTGGGTTTCTCAAGCCTTTTGACTATATGTATAGCAAGATTAGAAGCTAAAGAAGTTACTAGTTGCTGTATTGAAAGCACATACATACGTTAATCTTCATCGGAGTTGTCAACCCATTCTTGTATCTCAAACAGTAACTAGTAACTTTGTAAGCAAGTTATCTTGTAATAAGATTAAAAATAACTTCCAAAAAGTGTGGAAATCACTTTATTAAATGTTAGAATATCATCCTTCTAACTTTTTACTAACTTTGTTGCATCTTTTCAGATTGAAATTGGTCTTTGTAATGTTGAAACTTGGAAACCTACCATTCGAATGCAACATCTTTGTGATCTCATTAGTTCCATGCTCAATTATCCTCAACCTACTAATGCTGTACGTAAAGATATCGCTGAACAAATGATCAAAAATCGTGATGCATTTTATAAAGAAGCTATCATCAATATCGCCAAAAATCATTCCGAAATTCGTGCTTAAGAAATTTATCTTCGTCTAATATGGTCTTATGTTTTGTGTGTACATGTTTATTTTTGATGTGTTTTTATGTACGTATTTGCATATGAATCAATTTAATATGCATTTATGTTAATATATTATTTGTGTATTGTATGTATGTGAATTTATTGCTTATGAAGTAATAATAAAGTTTATGAATATTTTATGAGAATTAGCAAAGTTTAGTAAAATCACTGATTTTACAATAATCAATAAAGGCAAAATTGTTCTTTTTTAACAATTCTTTTCATCGCTTGTTTTTGTTTTCTAAAATTTTCCTTTTTTAAATATAAAATGAGGCGTTTTTTTTCTGCAAATAGCTAAAATATAGTTTCTAAAATAATTTATTTATCTCTTTTTCTAAGGCAAATGAATGGAAGACGTGAATTCGCGTTAAAACAGCCGAATATGAAGCGAAAAAAAAACAGAAAAGAAGGGATCATAAAATTTGAAAGGATTTAATTTTGTGAAGGACAAAGGTTTTCTACCAGTTTTATAATTTTTTTTATCAAATGGATTGGATTGAGGCAAATTGAGAAAAGTGAGAAAGAAAGAAAAAGAATAAAAATCAAAAAAGGATATAAAATCTCAATTTAAAAAAACCTACAAACTTCTCCGTTTCTCCGTTTTTTGTTTCGAAAAAATCATGTCTTTTTTTGATTGACAGATCATATGCCTTTAAAACTTATACATATTTGACAAAAAACAATTACTACAAAAAAATGCATTTTGCCTTCAAGGATTGTCCCTTAAAACTTCTTTTATTGTTGCTCACATTTACAAAAACCAAATCCAAAAAAGTGACATGAAAACAAAAAAAAATTTGAACGAACCAAGACCATTCATTTATTTTTATTTTTTATGCCACTTTTTTTTCGTCGTGGTTGGCTCATTTAATTAACTTTTTGATTTCCAAATATCGGGTAACTAAATTATGGCGGCATCTTTAAATAAAGTTTTCGAAGATCTTTTTGATCAACAAAAAGATACAGATGTTACTTTTTTTATTGATTGTCAAGTAAGTGTATTTAATAATAGAAAGAATTGTTTTTAAATGACGATGTTTAGGATATCAAAGCTCATAAAATGATTTTATGTCTTCGATCAACCGTTTTAAAAGTAATTGTTCAAATTTTAAAACACATTTTTAAAAAATAAATAACAAAATTGTAAACAAAAAATTGAAAGAGTTTCGGGCATTTTTAAATTTAAAAAATTGGCATAAAAAATGACGAAAATTAATCGAAAGTGTTAGCTTTTTTTGTAGCTGCTTCTAAAATTCAAAAGCCGCCGCCATTATTTGAATAACAATTAAATTAATAATTAATACATAATTCCATCAAATGGATATTCGCTTCGAACTCTTGGTTCAATTTCACCATAAATTCCAACAATTTGTTTCCATCTTTCATTTTCAGGTATACTTTCATCTTGTAAAATATTAGTTATTTGTGAAAAATAATCATCCTGATTTAATGTGGGTGATGATCGCTGCTTTGAAGGCATTCTTGATGGTGAACGATTTAATTCTCGTTGTTGTTGCTTTTGTCGATATAAAAGTGGCGGAGGAGCTCCTTCGGAATTTAATGTTGGGGAAATTGTAGATGTTTGAGTTTGTTCATATTGATTCATAAATTCGTGGTAAAGTTTCTAGAAAAAATAATGGACATTTGATATTTTTTTGATTTTTTTTATTACCTGTCGATTTGAATCCAATGTTGAAACCAGAGATTCCACTTGCTTCACTTTTTCGTTATATGGTAGTTGAGGTTGTCGAAGGATGCTTTTAAACTGAAATTTATCGAATTGTCAAAAAAAGATTATTTAGTAAACTTATTTTTGTTGTTGCAAAAATTTTAAATTTTCGTGGTATTTCTTGCTAAAATTATAATTTGGAATTTCGAAGGAACAAAAAATTTTAATAAAAGCATCCAAAAAACTTTTTATAGTTTTAAATTTTATAACAATTTTTTTTTACTTTTTCTTCAAACATTTTTACCTCTTCAATAACATCTTTTGGAGCACCTTGTAAAAATGGTGGCAAAGATTGAATCGAAACTGACACAGAGGGATTTTGAGGTGGCTGCACTATTAAAGCAGATGATGCTGGTGAAGGCTCAACTACTTTTGTTTTTCCCACTGAAGCCGGCAATAATCGTTGATCGGAATTTGAATTCGAATCCATTAATTTTTCTGTTATTGCAATTAATCCGCCATCTTTGTATGGCGTGGCAGTAGGTTGTTCTACAGAGTTTTTTCGATTACCAAAAGAAATATGAAATGGAATGGATGATTTTGGATTTTGTTGTTGCTGTTGTTGTGATTGTTGTTGGAAATTATAATTCATGGGAAAAGAATTTCCTCCAAAGGCAGCAGCGGCTGGAGATTGAAGAATTCCTTGAGTTCTTTGAGGATGATGGAACGCAGATTGTTGGTGCATGTTGTTGGGTGCTTGGAAACCACCATTTTGCTGAAATCCACCAGGTTGAAATCTTCCAGGCTGTTGTTGCATAAATTGGAAATTATTTGCCGCTGCACTCGACATAAAAGGGTTAAATTGATTTTGAGCATTTATAGGCATTATTTGTCTTGGCATCATATATTGTTGTTGTTGTTGCCCCTTTACAAAAAGGCTTCCAGCAAAAATAAAAGCCGAAATAAGCAAAAATAAATACATTTTATTTTTGTTTTTTAGTTAAAAAAATACAAAAAAATGAAAACCCCAACAAAAGCAGGAACACCCTCACAGTTAGATATAAAAGAAAAAATAAATATTAGGCAATTTGGCTCTCTTTTTATTCCAATGAAGAAAAAAATAATTCAGGTAAGCAAAAGACCGGTTTTTCAATGTATGCAAAATTGCGAATGGAATAAAAAAAAGTGAGTTTTTATTATGTGAGTTGATAGTTGTTGTTATTTAGTGGCGAACCCGTTTTTTGAAAAAATGTATGCAAATCCGATGAATATTCTTCTTTTTTATCCACCAAAAAAAAAGAAAGGTTATGAAAAAACAAAACAAAAAAAGTGAAAAAAAAAATTAAGCATTCAGAAAATGGAAGAATGAATACAGAAAAAACCGGTGAAAAATGCTAATGAGTTTCCCAAGATTATGGCCTTAAAATAGTTTTTTTCATTTTGTAAACTTTGAACGCATGATTTTTTGTTGTTTTGCTTTTTTTTATTAAAACAAAAAACAAGAAGTATTATGATTTTTTTGTGTAAGTTAAGCGGATTAGCACAATTTCACTTTTTATATTTTTTTGCGAACTCGTTTATTACGTAAAAAAACTTTGTTTTACGCCGCAAAAAAAAACTATGCGTTAATATTTCCAATGCCTCGTGAAGATCCCCTAAAAAAAGACATCCTTTGATCTTTTTCATCTTCCATAATTATGACTACAGAAATTTTGTTTGTTTGTTTTTATTGTTTTCCACTTTTTTAGATTACTCAAAAAGAAAAGAAAATGATTGACAACGACGACAAAGCTGAAGCTGAAAGAAACAGAGTTTATGAAATGGAAGAAATTCGAAAGCTTGAAAATAAAATTCATCGAATGCAACTTGAATTAAAACTTGCTAAAATTGATCATGAAAAACGAATGGAAAAACCTGAAAGAATTGCAGAAATTCATAAAGAAATTATTGACATTCTCAAAGCTCATGGTCGAATGGATATTGTTTGTGCTTCAAAAAGTGATGGTGGATTCAGCACAAGAAAAATGATAGTTGAAAATGATGCAAGTGACAAGCAGCTTAAAGGATTTCAATCTCAAATCGAAACTCGTGAAACTAAACTTCAAAAATTGGATGAAGATTTAGAAAGTCTTAAAGAAAATCGTGAAAAGCTTTTTGAATTTATTTATGAAGCAACTCAAGAAAATCCAAAATATCGTGAAATTGCTGAAAGAGAAGGAATGATTTTCACAACTCAAGTTGCCGGCGGTGATGATGGAAGAAAACGTATGGCTGTTAAACTTGATAAAAAAATTCCACTTCCTCAATTTCAAAATGAACCACCTCAAATTTATCAACAACCTGATTACACAACTTTTCTTGATGAATTTCGTGAATGGTGAATGAATCTTACTAAAGCAGTAATAACAACGCTAGAAAGTGATGGATGTTATAATGTTTAACCATGTTTTAAGTTTTTTATTTGTCTTTGTTTATATCTTCGTTATTTTTATGTTATAAAGTATTTCATGCAAAAGCTATTCTAAAATGTAACAATTGTATTTCGTTTTAGCTTTCCGTCTTTTACGTTTTTATCCATTTTGATTATTGTCTTATCTTTAATCAACCTAAAGAGTAAGGATTAATTATCTCAAAAAAGCAAGTTATAAAAAAACATTTTTATTAAACAAGAAAAACAAAAAGTAAACAAAAACAACAACAAAAAAATTACTTTGTGATTTCAATTTGATCCTTTTTTGTACGAGATTTAAGCATATCTTTCAAAGTTTGAAGTTTATCAAAATCCATCGAGTTATTACATTCTTGAAAAGCGAGCTTGAAATGTGTAGTACGATATTTCTAAAATTTAAACCATCTATTAAGCAATGAAAACACAAAATATGAACATTTTACCTTTATGAAATCAAGGAAACTATTTACATCAAAATCTTGATAATTGATAACGTTCAAATAACATCGTTGAAGATTTGCAAAAACAGGAAATTTGGTAAGACTTTTGAATGTTCCTTTGGTGACAAAAGATCGAGAGCTAAAAAAAGAGCGATAATTTAGTTAAACAAACAGTAAACATAAATGGCGAAAACTTACTGTGCAAAGTTTACAACATTTCTTATTTTTACAAGTACATGTTCAAGCGGAACATGTACATCATTACTTCCATCTCTGTAAATTTTGACATCAAGGAAAAAAAGATTTTGAACATTTTCAGATGAGACAAGCTTCTTATATGAACTCCATGATAAAGTTTGACGATGTAAGTACAAATCAGTAACGTTACATGAAACAACTCTTTCAAGCAAGTTATATACCATCAATGGCTGAACAAATTGACCATATGCAGGACCGATGAATGGATCAGCATTAAATTGAGAAATAATACCTTCGAGAAGTAAGTTCTTTTGAAAAACATCGTAAGTATAAAAATTAGAACCATTCATGAATATATTTTGAGGCTCTTCACTTTCATTCGAGTAACATTGCCAAACATTATGCATTCCATAATTGAGAAGTTTCTTAATGACGCGAGGTTTTTCAATAATGCAGGTTTCAAGAGCGTCCTTTTCTTTTTGACCATCTTCACGTAGTTTTTCCAAAGCACAAATCTAAAAATTTCCAAAGTAAACAAAGGAATATAGTAAACGCGTACTTTTTCAGCTTGCTTCATATTAGTTGCTTCTAATTCATGAATGACTTTAAGCAAACAATCGATTTCATCTTGGTAGGCGTTTTTAGAACCATCATCAAGGCTAACACTGTTTTGCTTTTCTTTCAATAAAGTATTTTCATTCATCAATTCGATGATTCTTTTTTCATAACCATCACGGATTTTGGAAAAGACATCAAATTCATTGAATGTTGGAAGTTCTTCAGATTCATATAAAGTTGAAGCATCTTCAGGAGTAGTCGATGATGGTGATGGAAGAGTTGGAGGTTCGGAATTTTGAGGATTATCTTCCATATTTAGCTCAAGGTTCTGAAAAGTATGAAAGAAAAACTATAAACGACGTAAATAAAACCCGAAAACAAAAAATATGTAAAAATGTAAACGCAAGAAAACGCGTAAAAAAGATGAAAGAAAGCAACGAAAATTATCTTCACTTTTCGGATTCAATAAAATTTGAAGGATTAGAATTTCTAACAACTTTTTCTTTACCATTCTTTCGTTGTGAAATACATATCGAGTTCAAATTATAAGTGTTACTGTTTGAAGGAGATTTTAAATGTGAAATATTCTATCAAGTTTGCGGTTCCAATGTTTTTTGTGTTATGTCGTTACTAATATATGCATAGCCTCAACATGATTAAGGATATTTAGTTATTATGTCAAAAGAATCTGTTATAAAAAAACATTTTTATTAAACAAGAAACACAAAAAGAAGTTACAAAAAAAGTTTATACAAACAAGACAACAAATTTTTTAATTTGCGATTTCAAGTTGATCAGGCGTTGAACGAGAATGTAGCATTTCTTTCAAAGTTTGAAGTTTACCACAATCCATCGAGTTACATTCTTGAAAAGCAAGTTTAAAATGTGTATCATGATATCTCTAAAAACCAATAAATTAAGCAATGAATGAACCCATAATAAGAATTTTACCTTTATGAAATCAAGGAAGCCATTGGCGTCAAAATCTTGATAATTGATAACGTTCAAATGACATTGTTGAAGATGTCCAAAAACAGGAAATTTGATAAGACTCTTGAAAGTTTGCTTTGTGACATAACATGCTGAGCTAAAAAAGATCGATCGATAATCAAGGAGAATAAATAGAAAAAGACGAAAACTTACTGTGCGAAATTTCTAACATTTGATAACTTTTGAAGAATATGTTCAAGAGGAGCATAAAAGTTATCACTTCCAACAGTAAGGATTTGAACATCGAGAAAATAAAGATTTTGAACGCTTCCAGATGATACCAGCTTTTCATATGCACTCCACGTTAGAGTTTGATCATGTAAATACAAATCTGTAACATTACACGAAACAACTCTTTCGAGTAAGTTTTGAACCATCATTGGTTGAACAGATTGACCATATGCAGGACCGATGAATGGTTCACCTTGAAATTGAGAAATAACACCCTCGAGAAGTAAGTTCTTTTGAAAAACATCGTAAGTAAAAAAGTTTGAACCCTTCATAGAAATATTTAGAGCTTCGTCACTTTCATTCGAGTAAAGATGCCAAACATTATCCATTCCATAGTTGAGAAGTTTCTTAACGACAAGTGGTTTCAAAGCTTTCATTTCAGCAATGGTATTTTCAAGAGCATTCATTTCTTTTTGATCACCTTCGTGTTGCTTTTCCAAACCAGAAATCTGAAAAGGCCAAACAAATGTAAAATAAAGTAAAGCAAAGAGAGTTGTATGTGCTTACCTTTTCACATTGCCTCACGTTTGTTGTTTGTAATCCAGCAATGGTTGTTTCAAGAGAACTCTTTTCCTTTTGAGCATATTCATTTTGTTGTTGTAAAGCAGAAATCTGAAAAGACCAAATGAACGTAAGATAATGTAAAGCAAAGAGAGTTGTAATCCCTTACCTTTTCATCTTGCATATCATTCGTGGTTTGTAATTCAGCATTCCCTTGAACCAAACGAGCATTTTCTTGATCAAGAGCTTTCTTCAAATCATCATGCTTCGATTTTGTTGCTTCTAATTCAGAAATGGCTTGATTCAAGCGATTAATTTCATCTTCATATGCCTTTTTTGAAGCATCATCAAGACCGACGGTGAGTTGTTTTTCCAAAGAATAAATCTGAAAATCAAAAAGTAATAAGGGTAATAAAAGTAAAAAGACGATTACTTTATCAAGAAGTTCCTGATTCAATTCATCTTTGTAAGCGAGTTCATCTTCGAGAGCTTTTTTAGTGGTTTCATCAAGACCAAGAACATTTTGCTTTTCATCGAACAGTTTCTTCTTCTCGCCTTTCAATAAAGCGTTTTCATTTTGATATTGAGCAATTTCAATCATCATTGCATTGATTCTTATTTCATAACCATCAAGGACCTTTGAAAAAGCATCAGGTTCATCGAATTTTGGAGCTTCTTCCGATTCATACAAAGTTGAAGCAACATCAGGAGTAGTCGATGATGGCGGTGGAAGTGTTTGATTTGCAAGATTTTGAGGATTGTATACCATATTTAGCTCAAGGTTCTGAAAAGTATGAAAGTATAATTATCATAGACAAAACGAATAAATGATATCAAGAAAAAAGCACGCAAAATGGAAAAAATCAATCGCAAGAAAACATATTGTAAAATAATGAGCTTTTGGAATTTTTATTGACCAAAAACGCAGAGACAGAGAATGATTTCTTCGTTTTTTTTTTGAGAATTTTAAAGGCTCCATACAACATATTTTTTATTCGTTGTAAAAGCCACATTGCTTTCAAACATATGTCCAAACTTTTTGGGCAAACAAAATTTTGCGTAATTTGTTATTTGGCACTCATAGAAACAAGATTTTTATTTTTGTGTTGCATATCCGAAGGGTAAAAACCACTCAAGCTTTATCTTTACATAGTTTGTTACTCGCAGAGTTATGAGAATATTAATACATAATAAAAAGAGATTTATTTATAAATCACAAAAATAACAATAACAAAAGACAAATACGAAAAGATGCATAAAACTAAAACGTTTGCAATTTAATTTCAATTTTGTCGGCGGTATCTTGAAACAATAGTTTCATGCTTTCAATTTCACCATCATAATAACCAGAAAGAAATGAAAGACTAAAGCGAGTATTGGGATGCTTCTAAAATATGAATAATAAAATAAGTGTTGGATCGGATAAACGTGTTTACCTCCATAAAATCATGAAAACCATCAACATCAAAATCTTCGAAATAGATAGTATCCAATTTGAATTCTTGAAGCTTTGGAAAAACATGAAGGTTGAATAGAGTCTTGAATGTTTCTTTGGTGATACTAGACATGGACAAGCTAAAAAAAAGAAAACATTTTTCGAAGTTAGTTAAAAGTATCAAAACGAAAACTTACTGTGCAAATCTTTGAATGTTTGGTACAGTTTGAAGAATGTTTTCAAGAGCAGCAAACCCATTATTTCTTTCATGAGTGATTATAACGTTAAAGAAATAAAGGTTTTGAATCATTTCAGATGATGTAAGCTTTTGATACTCATTCCATTGCAAGTTTTGATTGTACAAGTACAGATCGGTAACATTACAGGAAACAATTTTGAAGAGCAATTGAGAAATCGTTGGTCGATGAAAATCATCGTATCCTCGAGCATCGTCAAAGAATGGATCAGCAGTATATTGAGAAAAAAGACCTTCAAGAACCAATTTCTTTTGAGTAACAACATCGCCAATAAGCAAATCAGTGCCATCCATCGAAAATTTTACAGGTACTTCATCTTCTTCTAACGTTGAATAGCCTTGCCAAAGCGTTTGATTTGTATGATTGAGAAGTTTCTTAATAACAATAGGTTGAAGATCATTAAGATTTTGATTTATTCCGGCGATGGTTGTTTCAAGAACATTCTTTTCACTATGGTCGTTTTCACGTTGTTTCTCCATAGCAGAAATCTGAAAAACAAAGAGTAAAAGCATTCGAAAATAAGGAAATTTTACTTTTTCAAGGAGTTCAGCATTGATTTGATTTACACGAGCGAGTTCATCGATATAGCCATCACCAGCACCAACAACATCATTTGGCTTATCATTGTTTTTCTTCAAATGAATATTCTCCCATTTCAATAAAGTCTTTTCATTCAAAAGTCGAAGGTTTTCATTATATAATTCATTGATTCTTTCTTCATAAGCAAATTTCCAGAACGCATCCACATCATCGATCGGTGGAAGTACATTAGCTTCGTCGGATAAAGTTACAGGAGCATCTTCTTGAGTAATAGTCGATGATGGAGGTGGCGGTTGAAGAGATTGATCTTCAGGATTTTGAGAAACGTCGTCCATAACTAAGAAAAGGTTCTAAAAAGGAAAAAATAATTATCACAAAAAAGAAAAAAGGAAAAACTGATTATTCAACAGCAAAAACACGCATGTGCGAAACGCGGATATAAAGTTTTTCTAACAATAAAAATTCTGAGATGGCTGAAGATTAAGTAGGGGATGTTTGTTGCTATCAATACTTTTGAAATTAATCCAAGTAATAAATAGATAATATTATCATCTTTTCCAAAAACAATGTAGCAGAGTAACAAACACAATTCAATAGAAAAAAGTAAATGAACAAACTAAAAAAATGATGGAACTTACTTGCGCGCGCAAAAGGAATGAGTGACGTGAATAAGTATGTACGATCTTTCCCGCTTCAAGACTCAAGCAATGACATAAAAAGTGTTTGAAAGTTTAGATTTACACTCAAAAGCATAAAAAATGGAAGGAACAAAACAATTTTACAATATTTCCATACAATGTTGAATTGCATCGATGTATGGCTTTTACTATTAATAGCTAAAATGTTGGATGTTTGATTCTTGCATAATACTTTTTGTTAATCAACAATTATAGGATTTTGGGGTTTGTTTTGGTCAAGTAATCTTCAACTTTTATTTTATTGTTTTTTCTTCTTCTTTTGATGTCATTTATAAATTCTCTAAATTTTCATTTGATCAATAAAAAAACGGAAGTTGTTTCATACATAAAAGAGAGAGTAAATAATATTTCTCAAAACCTCCTTATTTTTTCTCTCATATTTTTTTTGCATTAAAGGGCCATAGCTATTTGCAGCCTTTTTGAAATTTCGTTTACGGGAGCTGAACTTTGCGAATGCCAAGCGCGTGTTTGAATTTAACGTGTCATTTACTGTAGTTGCACGTAAATTCAAATTGCCGGTTGGCGAAGTATGAATTCAGATCCCAGTAAACGAAATTTTCAAAAAGGCTGCAAATAGCTATGGACCTTTAATAATGACAAAGTAAAGTAAAATCATTAGATTATTGAATTAATTATTTTGCATTTAATAGAAAATTTTATTGCACTTCATTGCTTTTGTTTATTAATCATCAATAAATTTAAATGGAACTCTATCTAATTTTTGTTGATTTAGAAGTTGAGTCATTTCTCTGATACTTTGTTTCATTTCAAAAATATTATTTTGCACCGATGAAATCGATTGGCGAATGACCGCTAAATCTTCGGATTGGGTAAATTTATATGGATGAGATTTTGATTTATCTGAGGAAGGAATTAGGGGCTTGGATGGTTCCTGTAAAAAAAATTGTATTGAAACCGATTTTTTAAGTGAAATATAAAAATTTTAAGTTGCTTGGAAAAATATGCAAGCTTTTAAAAAAAATTCTTAATTTTTCTAAATATTTTAAAAATATTATACTTACATAAATAGACATTTCTTGCCGCATAGCATTTTTAGAAACTCCCAACCATCGAAACCAATTACAAAACGCATCAAATGAAAACCAATGTTTTTTGATTTTAGGATCTTTAAGTTTTTGAAATCCTCTCCAATGCAGTTGTCTAGAAAATTCAGGCATCATAATTTCTACATGTTGAATGGTTTCAATTTGAAGCCGCATTCTTGTTCTCCAAGCTTTTTCAAGGGTTTTAGTTGTATCACTCACAGCTAAACCTATGAGTAAATTCATAAGAAATACGCTAACCATAAAAAGAAATAAGAAAAATATAACATATGTTAATAGGGTTGCTTTGGGTGAAACAGAATCTTCATAATTAAATTCACCCGTCATCATTACCAATGTTCGAATTAATGTAGCAAAAAATGAGTTAATTCCGCGCTAAAAAAATATTTTTAATGATCGCGGTTGGGTGGCTCTGAAGAAGGTAGGGCACGACACTTACTTCCTCTCCCAAAAGAACATGAAAAGAAACCACGAATGGAAGTAAAAACATAATAAAAACGGGTGCAAATCGAAGAAAAGACATTACAGTATGAATAACCTACAAAAAAATTGTTTTTTGTGATATCATAAGCTTTTTCAAAGCTAAAAACTTACCATTAATATATAAACCCCAAATCGAGGTGATTTTTTAATAACATTCAACAAATTAAACCATGTACAAAAATTGAGAATTACTAAAGTTTTCCATTGAGTTGAAACTCCAAATTGTTGACATAATGGAAATCCAATGATAATTGTTAAAATTGCCACAACAAGGCTTAATATATAACTGCTTCGACTTTGAGGTTGGCGATTAAGTTTAAATAATCCTAACATTAAATGGAATATGCCAAAGGTAGTAACTATTGAAACTTGCCATGACTAAAATTGGAGTTTTTTTAATAAAGAAAAAAATAAATACAAAAATAAAGAAAGAATTCAAATTTTTTAGAAAGCAAAAATTTTAGTGTTAATTTTTTTTTTGGAGTAATTATGTGTCAAAACTTACACTCATTAAACATTCATCTTTATAATTAATTCTTTGCTTTTCTTCTTCAGACATTACTCTTTCTGGTTTAATATTAACTGTAATAAAAGTTAAAAATATTGCAAAAATTAGATGGAAGTAACATTCTGAAAATTTATTTATTTCAATTTTTTTAATAAATCTGAAAAAAAAATTTTTACGTGGATAATAACCCCATTTCGCAAAATTATTCCATTTCGAAGTTATATACGACTCCACTAATTCATGAGAAATCAAATCGTAACGATGGTGTTTTAACTAAAAAAAAGTTAATTAGGAAATTTATAAAAATTAATGAAAAAATCTAACCATGAGGGTCAAAGGATGATCAGCAATAATGTTTTCATATCGATTTTCTCGACTTTTTACTTCTTTTTTTAGTCGACCTTCATTTCCATTTTCATTATTCAACGGATAATATGGAATTAATTGATTAGCTAAAAAACGAAAATAAAAAAATATTTTTTTTAGTTAGAAAAATAAATTTCCTAAAAAAACAACCCAAATTTTTTTCACAAAGATAAAATTAAAAATTTTTAAAAGTCCATAAAAGTTTTGAAAAATATGAAAAAAATGGTTACCACTTTCATGTTTATAAATATCAAATTTATTTTTATTATTTTCACCAATTGGATTAGGAATGAAATAAATATCATCCAAAAATTCATAAAAATGATAAATACTTTCTCCTCCTCCATTTTCAGTTGTTTTTTTAATACATTTATCAAAAACCATTTTAGCCAATTCTGGCATATTTATTATTAAAAGTTGCATCGCACTTTTTGGATGGGGATCGGAATTCGTTGGAGGTTTGTATCTTCGTCGAAGAAGGCGTTTCCAAAGTCGATAATTTAATAAATAATTTACTCCTTCAATGAAATTTGTTTCAATCGCGAGTTCGAGGCAAGTTTGATTTTTTTCATTTACTTGATCGATTCGTGCATATTTCTTTTCGATTATTAATTTCAGCACTTTTAGTTGCCTTTTTTCTATGGCGTCATGCAACGGAAAAACTTTTCTCGATTCATCTTCGTCATCTCGAAGTTCTTCAAGCAAAATTTTAACAATATTTAAATTTCCATTTTTTATTGCGATATCCAATGGAATTTTTTTATCATCTATTTGAGCCAAAGTATTTGCTCCATTATTAATTAGCAATTTTATCATACTTATTGATTCGTTTTTTACAGCCAAAAATAAGGGTGTTGCTTGATATTTATCAACCAAATTTATAGAATCAAATGAAATTTTCAACAACATTCGAGCAATCTCATCTTGGCCATTGGAGACAGCTATGTGCAAAGGAGTTTGTAAATCATTATTTCGCAAATTTGTTTCAGCATAAAAATTTATTATTGTCTAAACATATTTTTAATTGTAAACTTAAAGTTTTTTTTAGTTTTTTAGGGTCAAAAATATTTACCTTAAAAATTTCAATATTCCCCGTTCGAGCAACATTGTGAAGTGGCGTGTCAAGCTCGATATCAGGTTCACGAAGTAATGAACGCATCGTTTTACGAAAATTTTCATCATGGCTGCTGGACATTAAATACTGAAATTATTTAGGTTACGAAAAAAGGCTACGATGAAGCAAAGAACTAACTTTAACAACTTTGGTGGAATTATGTTTGGTTGCAATTCCTAAAATAGTTTCACCATAAAATGAAAGAGCTGTAAATAAAGCATTTTCTTGCAGCAAAAGCTAAAAAGTTATTTTAGTAAAAAAAATAGTTTACAATTTTATTAATTTTACTTTAACAACATTGAGACTATCTTTACTTGCAGCAGCCAAAAGTGGAGTGTAACCCTTTTCATCTCTCGCTTCCAAATTTGCATATTTGAAAAGCAATCCTTTCACAAATTCCATATTGTCTTCTTCCGCAGCAAAGTGTAATGGAGTTTGGCCCCGATTATCTCTTTCTTCAATGGACCAACCACACTAAAGAAAATTTACATAAATCAAAATATATTCTAGTCTCAAAGTGAAAATTTCATCGATAAAAACTTTTTTTTTTCAAAAGTAGTTTGTCATTAATTAAACTTACTTCAATTAATAGCAAAGCCATATCGACATTTTTTTTCTGAGCTGCTAAATGAAGCAACAAAGTTTCATGAGGATGATGATGAGTGGAAACATGAAATTTTAATAAATATTCTGCAATCTTCAATCGATTATGTTCCACTGCAATTCTTAATGCAGCAATACCGCCATGATTTTTAGCACAAATAAAAGTTTCAAGTTTTTCTATTGAAACTGAATTAATTATTTCTTTAACTATTGTAACATTATCGCTGCATCTCACGATGAAATGCAAAGGTGTATTTCCATCTTCATCAATTAAATACAAATTTGCATTTTTGGAAATTAAATATTTAATTATTTCTTCTTCCTCATATTGACACGCAAAATGGAGAGGCGTCATTTTAGTTATGTCTTGTCGAGAATTTACATTAGCTCCAAGACTAATTAATTTTTTTACAAGGGTGAAATTTCCTGACATACAAGCATAATGTAAAGGCGTAGTTCGAAATGAATCGAAAACATCGGGATTTTGATTGGATTCGGTTGCATTCAAAAATATTTCTGTTAGTTCATCGATATTGTTTGAAGCTCGAAGATGAGAGGGTTGACCGCCATACAAAGCAATCAAATGGAGAGGTTTTAGATTATTGAAAGATGGAGCGGAAGAGCCTAATTTTTTATCAACATGATTCGGGACTTTTTTGGAATCTTCATAAAATCCATTTTTAATGAAATATTTTGAAGTATCCATACAACTTCCCAAAGCAGCGAAAAAAATTGGAGGTTGTCGATATTTTTCTGTCTAAAATTGTTTTGTTTTTTTAGAAAAACAGATAAAATAAAAAACTAGATTACTTCATTTTCGCTAAAATGAGTATGCCTCTGAATGGGCTGAAATAAATCATTTCCATGCTTTTCAATTAATTCTTTAACTTTTTCTAAATCATTTTCAAAAGCTTTCTGAAATCAAAAATAAATTTACAATATTATTAATAAATTTAAATGAAATTAAGAAAATTACCATATGAATTAAATTTTCTTCTTTCCAATGATCCCTTTCATTTCCACCTAATTTATTTCGAGTTTTTTTATATCTTAATTCTGTACTTGATCTTTGCCCTTGGATTGACAAAGGAGAAAACTGTTTTTCATAAGAGTCTAGAAATTTAATTTTAAAATCTTTTTGCTTCAGAAAAATGAGTCATCGAAGACAAAAAAAGAAGCAAAAAACTAACCAAAATTTCCATTCGTCGTAATTCCACTAATTCTAGATGGAATAAAAATATTATTTAAAGGGATTTCTTCCGATTCATCATGGTTGACATTATTTCCATTTTCATTATTATTACTATTAAATATTTTTCTAAAGGTATGTCCAATTTTTTTCATATTATATTATTTCGTCATCAGAAAATACAGAAGCAACAAAGTAGCTATTTTATTATTGAGAAAAATAATATTTATAAAGTTCTTAAAACAAAAAAGAAAAGGAATATTTTCTGTTTTAATTGTCCATGGTTTTTTTTAGTTGATGGAGAAAATAGAGTATCGCCGGTGACGAAAGTTTTTTCGTTGGATGATAAGAAATGAAACAACGATGCTAAACACAAAAAGAAGTTGTTCCGTAAAAATGCCGCCCTAAAAAATCGTTGATAAAAACAAACAAAAATTTTTTTTCTCGTTGCTTATAATTAAAGTTAAAAAAAAAAAGTCCGATTGATTATTTCTTTTTCTAAAGCTAATTAAGTTAATTATTTATAATAAAAAGTTCTTCAAAAAATAATAAAAATTAAAAATTTTGAAAAGCTAAAAATCAAAATAAGTTTTGCACCGTTAGAAATCTAACTGCGTCTCGGTTGTTTTATGTTGCTTTTTTCTCGTTTGGGACAATAAAATTCTCAACATGGCTTTCACAAAAAAATAAATAAACGATGAGTGTATTTTTCTCTCTCTTTTTTTCTTCGTTTTTTTCCATCTATTTATTTGTTGATTTTATTGATACATAAGAATGAATGAATGTCGTAAAATTTACTTTTTTAGGCTCGCGTGGAGATGGGTTTCTCAAAAGAAGATTTAAATAAGACGGTTGAATTGTATAAAGCTTCAAAGGATTTTCCTGGCCCGTTGAGTTTACATGGATTGCAAAATAATTTTTGGTTTGTAACATTCGACCTTTTTATTTATTTATATTTATTTACTTTAGGAACCAAGATTATTCGGTTTTAAGAGTAGTCGAAGAAATTACATTAGATTTACGTGATGGTGAGAAAATGATAATACCAAAAGATATTCTTCTTTTTGTTGGTTATAGAAAAGGAGGTTCAGAAAAAGAAAAGCGTTCAAATCTTGAAGTATTTTTACCAGAGAATATTAAAACTGCCTTAATTCAAAATAATGAAGTTAGCGAAAAGTTTTAGAAACAAAATTTAATACTTATTTTTTTAAGAATCAAGATTTCGATGCTTTATTTGCAATGCAAAAAGCCTTTGTTCAAAATTGGGAACAAGAAAACTTTTATATGTAATTTTTTATTTTCTAAATGCTGCTAATAAATTTTTTTAAGTACAACAATTGATGGAAAAGCTGCGCAAGTCGGTAATGGTATATTAAATAAATTTCAAGAAGCGCTGAAAAATGAAGAAGAAGAAATTCCTATAATTGTAAATTTTTTGTTATTTCAAATGAAATATTAAAAAAAGCCATTTTTAAGGGTAACATAAATTGGGATTTATTTTTTGCAGCTAACAAACTAAATTCCATATCTTTTGAAGCTCAATCAGAAGAAAAAAGAAGAAATCAAAAGAAAATACAAAAATCCATTCAACTCAACCTTATAAAGACTGCTAATATTCGTTGTGAACAAATTCAAAAACCCTGGCTTACTGGAATAGATTTCAATGATATTTTGCCAATTTATGAAAGAAATAAAAAAGATAGAAAAATTAAATATGCAAAGATTAGTTTTAGCGGAGAAAATTTTTATATTATAGAAATGAAAGACGACACTTTTAAAATTAACGCTTTAAAAAGATTTGGAATTATGTCGAAAGCTGAATCAGAATCAGACGAAGATATTGATTTAATTTTATTGGATTCATTAAGTCGCGAAGAAGCAAGCGAATTATATAAATTATGTTCCAAAACTATCGCCCTTAAACCATTTAATAATGATACGGATATGAAAATATTAATAAATGATTATGAAGTACCAGAAAATTTTGCGATTTATAAAATTATGAAGGATGCGGCAATTTTATTAGAAAGTTTAGTTTATAATGGAACAAAAGTATCAGAAAATGTTGATAATAAACCAATATCAACTTGTTTATTTTCCAAATTTATTATAAATCAAGAAAATGCTAAATTAGTTTTAAAAGACGAACTTTACAATGGCATGCTTGTTTGTTATGGATGTCCGTTTGCAATAAAACCATTTTTGGATTATCCTTACAATGGTTTAATAGATCCAACATTAGAAAGTTATTTTTTTGAAGATTTTAAAATTAATTACAAAAATTACTTCGAAATTTATCCACTTTTAAAAAAACTTGCGGCTTATGCAATGTTTATTGGAATTTCACTTCATAATTATCCAACGACGACGACAATAAAAAAAATTACCCGAGCAGCCATAAACGGTAAACAACAAGATATAGGCTCACTTTATTTTCAAAAACCTGCAAATCCATTAATTAATTTGACATTCGATTGGATATACATTGATCAAATATTTAGACGATATCATTTTTTGAATGTATTATTAAATATTCAATCACCTGAATTTTTTGAATGTTGCACCAATAAAGCTGAAATACATTTTACACGAAAGAAAATTGTTATTTATTCTTGTTTAGAAATTTTGAAATCTATTTGTATTTCTAAAATTGAATTAACAACTGGTGAAAAGAAACTTTTACAAACAATGTTTTCGATTGATAAAAATGAATTTGATGAAATTGTATTTTCCCTTGCTGGAATTGTAATTCAGGTATGGTTTTTCCGAATCCAAGAAGAAATTATTTTCAGATAATTTTAGTTAGCATTAAAAGAAGGATATATAAGTGATGTAAAATCCGTGGTTGAATGCTTATTTTCATTAATGGATAAAAAAGAAAAAGAATTTAAAAACAAACAAAATTGTTCGGATTTGGACTCAAAAAATTGTTGGGAAATATTATTATCTCAGCATGATTGGTCAACAATTCAAAATAGCATGGAATTTGTTGAACTTTTAAATAAACTTATGCCAGCATATTTTGATATTACTAAGAGAGTAGAGGACCGCCATATTTTATATTCTGAGTTTTTACATTTGATGAAAATATTAGGTCAAAAAAGGCCTTCAACATTAAATGTAACAAAAAATAATACTCTTAATATTCATGAAAATCAAAAACTTTTATATTTATCTGCTTTGGGCTATCAAGCAATTCCATTTTTATGGAAGCATATGATTTTAAAGGAAAATGAAACGTTTCAAGGATTCATGTCTCAATTTTACCAACATATTTCATATTATATTCGAGCATTATCAGCTATTTTATATATTCTTAAAAATGAGGAAGGAATAAATCAATTAAATTGGGTGAATGTCGCTAAATATTGTACTGAAGAGTTTCAAGCTCTTCTAATATATGGGTTGGGTGAAATCAAATGTTTTGAATTGAATTTAAAAGCCCAAAAATTAACCAAAAATGAGAAAGTTTTTGACGAAGCTCCAAACAAAAAACTTGGACGAAAGCTTGTAAAACATTATTCAAATCAACATTTTATTCTTAAAATTGGATGTGATTATGAGTTGGCTGCAGAAAAAGCTATGAAAATATCTGAAATTTATTTTAAATTAAAAGATTTTAAAAAAGCTGAAACATGGATGGAAAGAGCTAAAATTGATAAAATTAAAGCTGAAGAAAAATTAAATAAAATCAAGTCAAATAAATCTTCAACTCCAGAAACAGAAAAACTAACAAATTACCGTGAAAATTCGCCTATTTTTGTTGCAACTATTTCATTTCCAATCGTTGAAAAAGTTACGACGGAAAATTCAGAAAGTTCCTCAGTTATTGCCACTAACGACTCTTCCTCTTCTTCTCAAGCTTCAGGAAATCTTCCTAATGGTTTTGAAAACCAACATCACCAAATTACAGAAACAAATATGACTTCACCCAATGTAGCAGAAGAAGAAAAACTCCCAGATGGCTTTGATAGGCTGATGCCAGTTGAGGCCATTGAAGTATTATCTCCAACTATCTCTGAAAATCTTCCAGAAGGCCTTGAAAAGCTAATGTCCATTATTATCGAATGCCGTGATTGTAATGAAGCGGTAAAAATGCATTCTGGCCCTGTTTCGACTTATGTATAATTTTGAAAACATTAAAAAATATATACATTTGTAAATCATCGAAAAATAGCTCAATAAATTTTTTATAATAAATTAACATTTAACTGTCATTAATTTTGTTTTATTTTATTAGTTAGTTGTGATTGTTTATGCCACTTTTTGAGTAAATAAAATAAAATTCTTTTTTGTCCCAAATAAAACAAAAAAAGATGAATGTGCATTTTATTGTCTCGTTTTTATTTTCAATTTTAGCATTGATAGAAAAATAAAAACACTGCAATTTTGGGCTTATCAATAAAACTTTTCTTTTCTTTTTTTAATTACTTATTGAGTTGTCAAAGATGTAAGCCTTATCATTTAAGTGAGTGTGCCTCTTCCTTCGCTTTTTTTCTTCTTATTTTTTTCTTCTTATTTTTTCTTCATTCCTATGTAAGCAGCAGCACAGATAGGAAGGAAAACGTGGTATTTTTATTTTATGTTTAAAATAGACAAAAAAATAATACACATTTATAAAATAATTACTTTTAATTTTTACTTTTTAGGATTATTTTTTCATATTAAAAAAAACATGGGTTTCTCTAAAGAAAATATAAAAAAGGCTAGTGTTTTATATAAAGCCACCGCAATTTTTCCAGGTCCATTGAGCGTACATGGGTTGCAAAATAATTTTTGGTTAGTTTGATTTTACCATTTTTTTAAAACTTTTAATTTATTTATTTTAGGGAACAAACGTATTGGGTTTTGAGAGTAAATGAAGAAATAATTCAAAATACAACGGGCGGCCAAATGAAAATCCCTAAAGACATCCTTCTTTTTGTTGGAACTACCACCCTCGATTATGAAAGAAAAAATTATTCTAATCTTGAAGTTTTTTTACCTAATGATATTAAAAAGGCTTTAATTCAAAATAATGAAGAAGAAGACATCGATGATATATTTTTAATGCAAAAAGCATATGTTCAAAATTGGGAAAATCGGAATTTTTATATGTATGTAAATTTATTTCCCTTTTTAAAAAAATACGCTAATTTTATTTTTCGCTTTTTAGAACATCGGTTGATGGAAAAGCTTCAGAAGTTTCGGATAGTCGATTAAAAAAACTTCAAGAAGCATTAAAAAATGAAGAAAGCATTCCTAAATTTGTAAGAACATAAAATTAGCTAAAAAATATTTTAATAAAAAAAAGTATTGTATTTTTAGGGAACTCTCAACGGCAATTTATTTTTTGCTTCTGAAAAACCACTGAATTCCATTTCTTTTGAAGCTCAATCAGAAGAAAAAAGAAAAAATCAAAAGAAAATACAAAAAGCCATTCAACTCAAATTTATGGTTGCCGCGGATATTCGATATAAACAAATTCAAAATCCATGGCTTACTGGAATAGATTTTAATGAAAGTTTGCCAATTTATGATAGGGAAATAAAAAATAGTCGAAGAATCAAATATGCTAAAGGAGTATTAAATGGTGAAAATTTTATTTTTGCTTCTAAAGAAAAAACTTATAAAATTAATGCATTGGATGGTTTTGGAATTATTCCGGCTGACGCAGCAGAAACAGTCGACGAGAATGATTTAATTTTATTGGAGCCTTTAACTCACGAAGAAATAAATGAATTATATAATTTATGCATGAAACCAACTTCAAAAGATTTTTCGTCGCCTGAAGAAAATATGGAAATGGAAATTTTAATAAATGGCAATAAAGTACCTGAAAATTTTGCAATTTATAAAATTATGAAAGATTCAGCTATTTTATTAGAAAATTTAGTTTACGATGGAGCCAAAGTTCCCATGGATAAAAACCCTAGATCAACATGTTTATTTTCAAAATTTATTATAAATCCAAATTCTAAAATTATTTTTAATTCTAAAATGCAAATTGTTTCTCAAGGATTTCCATTGGCCATTGAATCATTTGATGATTATCCACATCCATGCCAAATCACTCCAAGTTTAGAAAGTTTCTTTTTTGATGATTTTCGAAAAAATTATAAAAACTATTTGGAAAATTATCCTATTTTGAAAAAACTAGCGTCCTTCGCTATTTTTATTGGAATTATTCTTCATAATCAAACCATTACAAAGCAAAGAGCTGCAATGAATATCGAAGAATATACGGATCCACTTAAAAATCAACAAGCGGCAAATCCATTATTAAATATTCCATATACATGGAAATTTCCTGATCTCATTATTTTGAGATATCATTTTTTTAAAGCTTTATTAGAAATTCAAACTTATCATCTTTTTAAATTTTGTGATAACAACAACAAAGCTGAAAAACATTTTATTAGAAAACAAATTGTATTATTTTCATGTCTGGAAATTTTGCGGTCATGTTGCATTTTTAATATTGGATTAACAAATGGTGAAAAGAAACTTTTACAAACTATGTTTTCGATTGATAAAAGTGAAGATGATGAAATTGTATTTTCCCTTGCTGGAATTGTAATTCAGGTAAAAAAAGGCTTTTCTCACAAAAATTTTTAACAAGAACGGTCGTGTCACATTTGCTTCATAATTTTTGGGGTAAAAACGATATTTAAATTTTTACTCGCTAAAATAAAACACAAAAAAAGGGTTTTGGCAACAAAAAAAACCATTACCTAATTTTTCCAATTTTTAAAAATTATATAATAAAACGATTATTATTTTTAGTTAGCTTTAAAAGAAGGATATTTGCGCGAACTTCAACCCTTGACTGAATGTATAATGTTAATTATGGATAAAAAAGAAAAAGAATTAACAAATAATTCCAAGGAGGAAATGGAAATAAAAAATTGTTGGAAAATATTATTGTCTCACCATGATAGGTCAACAATTCAAAATGGAATAGAATTTGTTGAACTTTTAAATAAAATTATGTTTGATGGAAAAATTAAAAATGGAAATATGGAAATGTATTCGAAACTTAAAAGATTTCAAAATTCCATAGAACAAAAACGACCGTCGTCGACTTTAAAAATGTCATTTTTAAATGATACTCCTCCTTCGGAAAATGTTGGAAATCAAAAAATTATTTATTTATCAGCTTTTGGTTATCAATTTATTTCAGTTTTATGGATGAATAATCACACACCAAAAACTAATCAATCGCTTCAAGAATTTTTGGAAGAATTTTATATTCATATTTCATATTTTATTCGAAGTTTATCAGCATTTTTTTATATGATTAAAAATGAAAATGAAGCTAATAATAAAAAGCATTGGATCACGGCAACCAAATATTGTATTAAACAATTTCAAAGTTTATTGAAATACGGAAATGAAGAAAGTGCAAAGTTAAAAAAAGCTTTAAAAACTCAAAAAATTGCCAACAATTTAAAACATTTTTATGATTCGCCAAACAAAAAAATAGGTCAAAAATTAATTAAAGATCAAACAAATTTGCATTTTCTTTATAAAATCGATGGCAAATATGATAGAGCTGAAGAAATTTCAACAAATATATCAGAAATTTATGCAAAGTTGGAAGATTTTAACAAATCTGAAGCATGGAAAGAAAGGGCTAAAATTGATAAAAAGAAAGCAATTGAAAAATTGAAAAATGATAACTCGAAGCTTCCAAGTGCATTTAAAAAAATTTTATCAACATCAATTGTCGAGTGTTCTGACGATGATGAACCTGATACGCCAGCTATGACTCTTACATATTCTGGAACTATTATTTAAAATTTGAAAACAGTTTTTTATTTATTTTTTTGCATATTTTTTTAAACTATTGTTTCACTCTTTTTTTTGGATTTTTTTTCCTAAATTTATATTTTTCTGTTCTAGGCTAATGTTTGAAATTCGGAATAAATAATTTATTAGAAAAACTTTTAATCAAATTACAAAAAAAATAAAATTATAAAAACATTAGATATTTCTTTTAACTCTTTTAAAAATATAATAAATTTTGAAAGAAAATAAGATTTACGTTTAAAATAGTTAAATAAATTTTTAATAAAAATCGAAGTGAATTAATTCCCAATGAAAAATGGAAACATTGTTGCCACAGTTCTGTCGTCGATCCGGCCTTTTTGCACGAACAGGAAGCAAATAAAAAATGGTGGTGGTGGATGGTAAGGGAAGAGGAAGGAAGGAGGAGGATACTGTACACAAATAAGGCACATATGTGGGGTGAATAGCCACGAATAAAAGTTAAATAAATAAATAATATAATTTAGCATAAAAATTTAAATAAATAATATGGAAGCTTTTTTTTAAATAAATAAATAATTAATTACGAAGAAAGTTTCACAACCATAGACATATTTCAAAAAAATAAGTGATATGTTTTTTGCAACGAAAAAAAGAAGTATATTATTTTCGTGCAAAAACAAAACAAGCATAGTTTTATATTTTTGTTTTCGAGTGGTAAGCATTTACAAAGAGTTAATTAAATAAAAATAAAATTCTTAATTCTTTACAGTAAAAATAAAATAATAAATAAATAATAAAAATAATAATAATTCTGTACAACCGATCACAGTTTAGCTTATATAATAATTTTTTCTTTTGTTGTTGTTCTTAAAAAAATTTATAAATTTGGCCCATTAAAAGTTTAGTTTTGTTTCTTCTTGGAAATAGCTTTTTTTTAAGTGGTAATAAAATAAAAATAAAGTTGATAAAAAAAAGTACCATATAAAATAAATATTTTTGTTCTTAGAATAAAAAAAAATAAGGAATGAATAAATTTTTTTGAAAATTTAACGACTGAACAAAAAAAAATCTGTCGAAGTGGTGGTGAAAAAAAAAGTAATAATAATAAATATAAAAATTAAATTACAAAGATTTTAAAAAACCCATTTTTGAGTAGGCTTTAATCGCTCATTTTTGTCACAAAGCAGGGTGAATAAATATAATTTGAGACTGCTTTGAAGATCCATTTTTTTCTGTGCCTTGGAAGCATAGAAGCTGACTGACGATGGTATTGTTTAGATCATTTTCAATTAAAGCCTCACTAAAAAAATCGCAATGAAATTAAATAAACATGAAGAAATGGCAATATAAAAAAGAGAACGAGGAAATAAACAAATCACATAACGCGCGAGAAGAAGAAAAAGTGATCGAATTTCAATGGAAACCAATAAATAAATAAAAATTGAGGTCAAAGAGAAAAGAAGCTTTTCACCAAAAAAAATTACATATAAATGATAAAAAAACGTTTTAGAATTTAGTGTAAAGCTACGGAAAAAGCCAATTTGAAAAATACGTAATTGGTTTCGAAAATTATTAGCCTCCAGAGGAAAATTGCCGCATCTAAAATCACAAAATTTTGATAGAAATCTTTTGACAAATTAAAAACTAATAAATAACTTTTTTGAACTCAACCAAACGGTATAAATAGTGAGTAAACTATTCTCATCTCCTCATTACCTCTCAATTGACCTTTTTGCAATCTTCGAAAAATAAAAGCTCCAATATTTACTTACACTCCCAAATCTCTTAACGAACTAGGAGCTCAATAATCTTGAACCTTCGCATTTTTTCATAGCCTTTCTTTAATCTTTACTGTCAATAAAAAAAATGCGGTCATCATCAACTTGAGAAATGAGAAAAGAAAGAAATTTTTTTTTGACAAATGAGTCCGTCGTTGTCGTCCTTGCTTTTAGAAAAGGAGAGAAAATGAAAAAAAGCAACTCTGCGTGAAACGTGTACCAATCAAACCAGCAACACCAAAAAAATGTATAGCATTCCGTTTTATTTTTGATGATGGACATAAAATCGAAGTTTTAAATATATAAAATAAATAAAAAGGCAGTCAGTCAGCAGTTCAGTCACACCACCACCAATTTTATTTCTATAAAAGGCAAATCATCGAGAAATGAAAAAAATCAAAGGAGAGAGAGAAAAGAACGACGACGACAAATTCTCAAACAACAAAAAAAAATGAATTGAATTGAATCGAAAAAAGACCCCACCTTTCTCATTTCTTTCCTCTTTCTTTTTTGGTGACTGTCATGCGCGAATACAAACTTTTTTCTTTTGCACACATTTTTCGATTCAATGTAAAAATAAAAAAAGCAAAAAAGGCTCCGACATGCGAGAATGAAATTGACGATGGAATGAAGAAGAAAAAGGAGTGGGGTGAATCGAATCGAGGCAAGGCAAGGGACTGTCATCTTTCTCCGTCGCCGGTGATGATGTTGTTGATGTTCCCTCCTCGTTTGTCGATGTCGTTCGTTGACATTGCTATTCTCAAATACAAATATGAAAAAAATAAAAATCAAAGAAGGAAAAACTTGTAAACGATGTGAAAGAAGAAGAAAATCAGAAAAAGAAAATAGAGAAAAAAAACCCGATAACATAGTTTTGCAGAAAGAATGGAGCATGAGAAATCACAATGTTTTTTTTTTGATTGCTGCCACTGCTACGAAATTAAAAGAAAATGAAAAAAATTAATGAAAACGGAAATGAAAGAATTTTTTTTATATTTGCGTTAATTGATTGCAGAAGAAATAAAAAAATTAAGATATAGGAAGAAATTAAACTTGCAAGATGAAGGAAACAAACGGAAAGGAAAGAAAACGTTCGTTTTTTGTTATTTTTTGATTTTGCGAAAATTTTGCGCACGCGAGAAAAAAAAATTCGCAGAAAAGTTGCTTTTGAAAATAAATAAATAAATTTACAAAAAAGTAGCTATTGAAAATAAGGAAAAAATAGTTTTATTTTAGTATTATTTTTTTTTTCAATGATCTGAGGCAATCCTTCCAAAGTGCCTAAGCATTTTTTTCTTGCCATATTGAAACTTTATTATTTTCTCATTCTCCAGTCACGAATAAATAAAAAGGCCTCAAAACAAAACAAAAAATAAAATAAAAAGAAAAACCTTTCAATCATCCTTCACCTTTCTAATACATAATCGCTCGGCGAGGCCATTTTGTAATTTTTGTAATGTAAAAGAGAAAAGAAATAAATTTGCCCGATTTGACCTTGGATCGGCTGAGCAATCAAAAAAGAAAGAAAAAGAAAGAGAGAGGAATGCCAAGTTTAATCATAAAAATCATTAAAACACTTTTATGAATGCCATCGCTCAAACAAAACAAAAAACCCAAAATAAAAAATAAATGGTTGATTTATTTTTCTAATTTTCATTTTCTTTGTTTTTATAATCACTCAGAGATTTATCTCCTTGAGCTGATTATCATCGACCCAAATAAACATATAATAAAAAAAAACCATAAATCAAGAAAGAAAAATCGGACCAGGAAGAAAAATAAATAATGGAGATTTTGAAAAATGATTAGCAAGAAATCAAATCAAATCTTTTTTTGTTAAAAATAAACCAGTGGATCCACATATCCTAATAGAATAAGAGAATGCTATCGGCCCGTCACTTCGTGACGGACCTCAGCCTTCGTTTATTTTGTTGGGATTTGTGGTGTAAATTATTTTATGGTGATTCACTAAAATTTACCCGATAACTATGATAGTCCACCATTGATTCTGACTTGTGAATTTTATAATTATGCCATAAAATTTAATTAGTAATAGTTCAATTCAAAAGACACAAAAGAAATTAAAGAAATTTTTTTATTTTTTAAAGAACAAACAAACAAAACAACAAAAATATATAATAATAATAGCAAAAGGTAACAAAAACGATGGAGAAATGTTTTGGTGTAATTTAGCAGTGACACACGGCACTTGTTTTTTTGATCAAAAAAAGCTAAAAGTTTGAAGATGTTGAGAGATGAGATTGAAGCAGCAATTGAAGAGAATATGATGTTGAAAAGAAACCAAAGAGAGAAGTTTGAGTTGAGACTGGAGATTAACGACAACGAAGTGAAGAACCTCTACAGATTTTACGACCAAGTGATATTGAAATGAACAAAAGATAGAAGAGCAAGAGCTGGAGATTAACGACACCGAAGTGAAGAACCACATCAGCTTGGCGATAGATTATTGTCGATTTGCTTGTTGTTCAATAGCAGTAAGAACTTCTTGAAAGACAATGTTCTTGGCATAAGGGATCTTCTTCCCATTCATCATGACGGTGTTTTCATTTCTTACAAAGATTCGGATATCTTGACGACAACGAACTCGGCTTACAGCAACATAGAACTGACCATGAGAAAAACAATCAGTGTTCAATATGATTCCAACCTTGTTGAGAGTTTGGCCTTGAGCTTTGTTGATGGACATAGCAAAGGCAGGTCGAATAGGAAGTTGAGTTCGAGTAAATTCAGGCCAAGTATCATCAGAGGAATCATTGTAGTTGTTAGGTAGAGCAAAGATTGGCATGAGTTGTCCTTTGGAGCTTCCAGTGATAATACGGCATGAAATGTAGTTATCATGAAGTTTTTCAACGATCATTCGAGTTCCATTACAAAGACCAAGACGGATATCCAAATTTCGAGTAAGCATTACGACAGAACCAATTTTCAAAGAGATCTTGTTGAAAGGAATGCTTGAGTGTTCAAATGTAGCCAAGATTTCAGGATCATAAGTATCACGACAAAATTCATCATCAGAATAGCGAGCATTGGAAATGGTGTTGATTGCAAGATATTCTTTATGTTCACCTTGGAGTTTTGAAATAATTCTTTCATTCAAGTCATTCACGGTCACGTTCAATGGAGCAAGAAGTACTGCATCAGAAACATAGTCTCGAAATTCTTTGGACGATGGATCAAGTTTGAAGAGTTCAGGAGGATATACGAAGTTGATTACAGGATCTTGATGGTAGTATACAATGTCATCAGGAAGTTGAACCTTTGAAGCAGCAAGTTGTAGTCGTCCATTTCCAATATCATTCAACCATGTAGAATAAGTAGGATCACTTGAAGCACGGACATTGGTAGTCAACGTGTGGATTTTGAAGTTATCACGGAAGAGTTCAGCACAAAGTAGAGAAGCTTCATAAGAGGCTCGAGCACTTTCATGACGCATGACAGGAAGAAGTTGTTTGAAATCGCCTCCAAGGATGACAGTCTTGTTTCCAAATTTTGAATGATGGTTATCAGCGTCGATGAGTTTTTGGATGAGAGCAGCAACGTGGTTGAGAACTGAGTAGTGTTGCATGGAGCTTCGTCCCAGATGATGACATCAGCTTCTTGAATCAATCGAGCAAGTGGATCAGTGAGAGAAATGTTCGGTTCTTTGTTGATGTCCAATGGGATTCGAAAAGCAGAATGAGCAGTTTGACCACCATTGAGAAGAATAGCAGCAATTCCAGTAGAAGCGACAGCAATGACTTTTTTTCCTTGACTTCGAAAGAGATTG
>JAJQJQ010000302.1:0-29651 GCA_028622995.1 Panagrolaimus kolymaensis | reverse complement strand
TTCTTAAAAAAAGATTCATTCAAAAATTATGGATGTTAAAAAAAACTGATAAAAAAATGCTTTAAAATATTCTTCAAAACATGATGGAAATTTCAACCCAAAATAGCAGCGACTATCTCGTGTTTCTTTTTTTGTATTATAAAAACTTTGTTTTTTTTTATCAAAAGCATCCCATTACAGGCAACGTCTCCTTTTTTTGGAATGAATGTAAAGCAAAGCGAAGAAGACGAAAAAATAAAGATGAATAAGTGGCATCGACTAAATGGTGGAATTAAATATCATCCATCGGCGAAGAGAAGAAAAAATATTTATAAATAAACATACAAAAAAATCAAAAAGATCATAACCAAAAGTTCACAGTGAATTAAAAATATGTATGCAATAAATGGAATAAGAAAAAAACGTTTTTGAAGAAAAATTAAATAAAATCTATTAGGAATCAGAATTGTAATATTTTTTAAATCAAACTTCCAAACTAATAACCTAAAAAAGTTCTTTAAAATAAAATTCGTTATCAAAGCCGAAGTTAAATTTCTTTTTCAATATTATTTTTAGCATTTTATAAAATTTTAAAACTTTGAAAGCATTGATCAATCAACGATGAAAAAAAGTTTGTGTAACTTTGAGCGGTCAATGAGATCTCGCGATTTCTTGACTTCTTTGAGTTTATAAAAAAAAGTTAAATAGGATTTACGCAATGTATGGATTTCTCATTATTGTGCAATATGGCTACAAGGCTTAGTTAAAGTGATCAAAAATGTGGACTCTTATTGGATTGGAATTGAGAAGTTTTAAGACAACAATAAGTTTTAAAGAAATAAGCTCCCAAAATTTGTTATTAATTTAAAGCAAGAATCATTTTGAAAATGAATGTAAAAAATCAAAATGATTTTCCCACACAAGAAAAAGCAACAAAAACCAATTATCAAAAAAGCCATTCATATCAAAATAATTAGCAACAAAAAAAAATCAACAAACAATAAAAAATGGAGACATAAAAGCTTTTTGTAAAAAATTAAACCAATTATTTCCGCATTAAAAAAAGCAAGCTAACAACAGCAGCAAAAAAGGAACCAAAAATTGTTTTCATTTCATTCTTTTCTCGTCATATTTTTTTTTTCTTCAATACTTTCCTTCTTTTCTTCTTCTTTTTTTGTTGCTTTCGTGTGTGTTTGCTGCTACTATCCTTATTCTTCTTGCCTGCCTTTAACTTTGACTCTCTCAAACAAAACAAAAAAGAAGCAGCATAACAATTGAGCGCCAAAGGAAATGAAGAAGAATAAAAATGAAAAAGGAAACGAAAAACGTTCGAGCAAAAGCAAGCAAGAGTAACTCAAAAAAAAAAATTGATCAAAAGTAGCAATAACGAGAAGAAAAAAATATTGAGAGAAAGAAAAGTTAAGAGACACTAACACTAAGGAAAGAAAACAACGGTGATCGGCGGCAGTCAATCGTTTTTACTCATCATCATAAAAAAATTGAAAAAAAAGGTAAAAAATAGGGGGAGGAGAAGAGAACAAAAGTTGAGGTACATTCAGGTCGATCATCATCAAAGGCAAGCAAGTTAGAAGTGATTCAATCACTCACGTAAAATAAAAAAAGGGAGAAGAGAAAAAGAAAAAAGAAGAAAAATAATGACATTTTGAAATAAGCTTTAAAAATAATAAGACAAAGTTTGTTTAAGGGATTATTCATGGGTGGCGGTAATGCTGAACATACGTCATCGCAACCAACAACTTTTATAGAGGGTTACCCTAATCCAAATTTAAAGAAGGCAAAAATTGAGAAAAGTGAATAACAAACAAAAAAAATCATTAAAAGAATAACGAAGAATAAATTTGTTAGTTCAAAAGATCGCACGTGAATGAGAATGATCGTTATCGAAATTATTCTTTCTTGTTTGAGAACAAGATTTTTGGTTGTAACAGGCAAGAATCAAATAATTTTTTAAGGTTTTAGTTTCTAAATTGAATTTGATAGACAATAATAAAGGAATCATAATGCGACGACAACAAGCTAAATTCCAACTTCTAAAAGATTATTACGAAACTCTCATAATACTAAAAATAGCAACCGACCTTTTCCATTTAAAAACAAGCTTCTCCTTTTAATCTTTTTTGTCTGCACAAAATTTTTAATGCGAACGTGCATTCAAGCATTTTACCTTTAAAAAAAATACAACCATTTTCGACATAAAGAAAAGTTTCATTTTAAAGTCCTATTCCATCCAACAACAAAAAAGTTGCAAAAAGAAGAAAAGAATCAATAAATTCATCTCCAAAAAAACCACTTTTCTTCTTTCATCTGTTTCCTGCGGCTTTTTTTGTTATCAAAGAAAAAAGCGTTCAAAACAAAAATTGCTTCTTCTTCACTTTTTTTTTTATTTGGACTTTTTATTTAAAAGCAGCCTTCTCCATTTTTTGTTTCGATGGCTTACTTCCATCATTTCTTTCCCCAAAGCTTGCCTTTTCCAGAGAAAAAAAAGAGACCTGCACATTTTTATTTTAAGCTTTAACACACTTTTTTTTCAACTCTCCTTTTCTCCAAAAAAAGCATGCATACGACAAAAATTTAAAGCATATTTTGAAATTTTTTTTCGTATTTGTATGTGACGACTAACTTTTTAAAAAGAGTCCCACTTTTTTTCATGTTGTCCTTTCTTCTCCGCGGCCTACAAATGCCGCCGTAACCGTTGTCCGCTTACTTGCTTACTTCTCGTATGCTGCTTTCCCAAAAAAAGAAACTGTTCTTTCTTTTCTTGCCGTTTTTTTTAAAGGACATGGAAATTGTCAAGATTTTTCCCTTATTCTTTTCAAACCCTAGAGACTCACGGAGTAAATTGATTTGGTTTTAGTCGTTATAAAGAGAAAATGGAAAAATAAATGCAAACTTCCCATTCGACTGCTTCTTCTGCTTCCAACTGCTACATTCTATCATGACACACATATATGTTTTAAGAAAATTCATTTCTGCGACAATACAAAAAATAATAATACAATAAATGATTAATTATCTGAAAATGGTTCAGTTACAGGTGCAATAATTGGTGGAGATCTTGCTCGTTGTTGATTTTTCTTTGGATGGAATGACGAAATAGACGAAAACGACACTTCATCTGAAAAATCAAAAAATTAATACAGTAATCAATTTTAAATTGAAAAGAACTTACTCCAGGTAAAATTTGTAATGTTGCACCAGTATTGTTTGTGTTGAGATAATTGAAAGCTGAGAAGATAGTTAACATTTGATTATTTGATGTAAAAACATAGCCAGTTCGACGCATCTAAAAATGACAATTAAAAAGGTATGTATCATTAAAAATCAATGCAAAAAAGAAATGATAAGAAAGTTTAATCATAACGCCTTTAAGTTAAAAATAGGCGTTGAAGCAACTCATTAACTAGCTATTTCTAACCTTCTAAACTATGCGCATAGTCAAACCCAGCATCTCCTAGTAACGTGATTATTCTTTTGGAAAAGCCCCTATTTATATAAGAGCTTTAAATACAATTTGTTCAACCTTACTTTTTTCTCGTGGGAAAAATTTTAACACTTTATTTTTATACAAGCTTCTTTTTTTCCTAAAACTTATAACAAGCTTTTAGCGTCGGTATCCATAGTTGCAATAGCAAAAAAGCAACATTGTAAATAACCTTCAGTTTTTTGTTTTCCCTTTTTTATATTATTTGTCCCCATTTGCGTGCTACTGTTTAATCTAAAACACTGTTAACTTTTATCTTTAGTCTTTAGCTTGTCAAAGATAAAATATAATCATTAAATGACGCAGTTTATGTTCCAGAAAAAGGAACTGCAAAGTAGCCGAAAAAGGTAGCATTGTCAAAGACATACGATTAAGCATTTTTTAATGATAACGCTTCATTAAAAAGGAATCAAAGATAGAAAAAAATGAAGCATGCAACGGTTAAGTTTTAAAAGTTTACCTACATGGACTCTTCTAAAATGTCAATCAAAGGCTACTAAATTTTTAGACATGGAAAAAGGTTCATTTGCTCTTTGACTAAGTTTTTAAGGTTATAAATCATCTCAAACCCTAATAAATGTTTTAAGAAATTTAAAATCTTTAAGACTAATACAAATGTCTTTTTTTCTTATTTGTCAAAAAGTTTAAAAATACAAACCTCTTGATTTATTTGGTGACCACGGACGATGAGATCGATCTTGTTTGTTTTGCAAAAATTTGAAATTGTGTTATCATCATATGTGAAGCTGATTCCACGATTGCTTTGAGTCCAACCAGGACGTTTTCCACCGGGATCCGACCAGACGAGATCTGTTGCAAGACCATACATAGGTACTAAATGTTGGACGAGTGATTGAATTGATGTCACTGAGCTTGATAAGATCAGGTGAAATGCCTCCATGCATACATAAAATTTTTCCAGCGATTAAAGCAGCAAAACGGCATGCAGTTGAAAACATGGACAATGTTATGAAAGATCTGAAAATGATGTCATTTATTACTAAAAGAAAAGGCACAAAATCCATTTAAAAAGTTAACTACCACGTGATTGCTGTCATCAGAATATTTGTCTCCACATTCATCATAAAATCCATAGACCATTGTTGTGTTCAAATCTTCGTGGTTACCTCGCTACAAAAAAAAAAACATTAGAAGGTTTGAAAAGTAAATGAAAACAACGTACCAACATAAAAATTTTATGAGGATACTTGATTTTCAAAGATAGCAGCAAGCATAACACTTCGATTCCTTGTGGACCACGATCAACATAATCACCAAGAAAGACATAGCCATATTCTGTAGGTTCTCCAGTAGCATAAAGCATCATTCGTAAATCACGAAATTGACCATGAATATCGCCGACAACACATACAGGTAAAACATCCCTAAAAAACAAATACTTTATTTACGATAAACAAGATGCGAAAAAATGTAAGCAACTATGATTCATTGCATTTTTGATCTTCTTACGAAAATATCACATAAACACAAAAACAGGGGATCAAGAAAATAAGCAAATGGCGAAAAAATGAAAAAGCTTTAAATTTCAACAACAAAAATGGCGCCAATGTGTTTTTGTTATTTTGCGCAAAAGAATGTTTAGGGATATATCAACGAATAAATCAACATTCAAAAGAATCAAAGGCTAACAACATTGAGTAAATGGAAATAAACAACAAAAAGAAAATGCCAATTTTTCAATTCAGCAAAAAAATGCTGTAATCATCGAGGGTTATTGTATCAGAAATACATAGAAACAAAAGACAAAAAGACAATTGTCGGTCATCAATAAAAGTAATAAAAAGCCCAAATCAACAGCTTACTTTGAAATTTCCACCAAGCTTTTCTGTTTCAAGAATGATTCGGATGCCAAGTAACAAAGTTTAATAATTTTCTTTTTGAGTTATTTTCACATTAACTTCAGGAGCAATTGGTCGATATTTGCAGCTTTGCTTTCACGATTTCTAAAAAAACTTTTGTTATCAAATGTTAAAAAATTTTGTCAAAAAAATATTACCCTCTCTTGACGTTGCTAAACGTTAAAGGAGCTCTCATGAGCCTTTCAATCATTTCATTAATAAATGAACATTCAGATGAATTATATCCACCAAAGGTTTCTTCATTATCGGAATCTGCTGCAGAACTTGATGATGAAGCTTCAAATGATGATTCTGGAAGAGGACCATCATGATGAGAATGAATTGAACGGCGTTGCATTTTGATTTTTTATTGACAGCTTTTGACAACCGGCGATTTTGAATCAATAACAACAAAATTGAAATGAAAATGAAATTAGGAAATGGAAAAATAATGCGTGCGTGAACAGGCAATTCACTTTTTTTCGCGCGTTTTATGCAAATTTTTTCTAACTTTCAAAAGCTTTTTTCTTTGGTGGAAGGACAATCAAAAAAAAAATTTCAATTGAAAAAAAACTTGAAGAAGTTCCATGGTTCGGCTTTCGGGAAGTTTGGAAATAGAGATAATTTTGATAACATCATTTTTTGAAGAATAAACTTTTTTTTAGCAAAATTTGTAGTTTTCTTTTTGTAGCAATTAAAAAACTTTAAATTTTGAAAAGAAGGATTTCCAGAATTCAGAAAAATTCTTATAGGTATCCGTCGCAAAAGCAATTTTGAATCAGAAGTCTAAAAAAAAAAAACAAATGCCATTATATTAACTCGAAGCTGATAGGAGCTGTGATTCTGTTAATATGAAACCCAATTTTGGGCATGATTGATTATTAGATATGTATTTTTGCTCCTGAATTTCAAAAAACCTTTTTTTCGAAGAAATCAGTAAACTTCAAATATTAATTTGAAAAAGTTTCAAGAAAGTTCATGTATTTTTGTTTTATTTATATTTTTTATCCATTTAAAATTTTTGAAGAAAATAATAAAAGCTAACGATATTTATATATAATGGTTTTAGAACGAATAGAAATAGGCGAGTATTATTAACAACAACATACATAACAGAAAAACAGCAATAGAAATGGTTGCTTGCTTGCTGTTGGGTTGGTTGCAACACGTGAGAGACCGAATTTTGCTCCTCTTGCTTTCTTTTTTCTTGTTTAGAAGGGAGTTTGGAAATCAGTTTTTGTTTTTGTCTTTCATCTGTTTTTTATTTTTTAAATTGTTTACAAACGCTTTTTTTATGAATTCACTCAAGTTTTTTTTATAATTTCGGGGATTTCATAATGTCCACTTTTTCCTTCCTTTCTTGTTTTGCATCCATTTTTTGCGGTTTTCAATTTTTATTCTCTCTAAACTTTTTTGCTCTCTGTCATCGTCGTCAATGTTATTGTTGTTTTGTTAATGCTTCTTTTTTCTTTAAAGTTATTACACTACAATAATTTTAGACAGGACCCAACATCTTAAATTTAGTTTATTTATTAGTTATATTCTTTCAATTTTATGCAACTTTATTCAATAATAATATATATTAAACATGGGAAATCAAGGCAGTGGTCTGCATAAACGTGAACGAACTGGCGAAGGCCGCCATCGACTTGCCAGTAGTGGATTAGCAGTAAATCCACCATCCTCATCTTCCCATGCTCATTCTGCATTACCTCCATCAAATGATAGCCGAATTTCAAATCATCATCGAACAGCAACTGGAGATGATGGTTGTCCTGTCCAAGTAAAATATTGAATTTTTGCCCTTTTTAATAATTTAACACATCATCCCATTGTTTTTTACAGATGAAAATAGCTAAACCTGATGAAATGTTTCCCGATGATATTGATTTTATGGAAACCAATGAATTTCCAGTTGTTTTTAATGGCACGCCCAATAATCCAGCTAAACATGTTTATGTTACTGGTTCGTGGGATAGTTGGAAAAGAAAGATCCCATTAGTTAAATCCACTCATGATTTCTCTACAATTTTAAATTTAAATCCCGGTTAGTTTTTGAAGAGTTTGGTTGTCCATCTGAAAGATGGTTAGATCTAAGAAAGTTACACTTTTCAAAAATTCACTCAAAGTTAGTTAATTATATGTTTATTTTTTCTAGGACGTTACGAGTACAAATTTCTTGTTGATGGTAGATGGATGGTTGATGATACCCTTTCAAAAACTGATAATCCTATGGGAAGCCAAAATAATGTTGTAAACAATAGATCATGCTGATTTTGAGGTGTTTGATGCCCTCGATCGAGATATGGCATCATCAAATGCAGGTGAAGCAATGAAAAAATGAATTCCACTGGTGTTGCACAAAGTCATGATACACCTAATGATCGAGAGCTTGAAAACTTCGAGAATTTACTCAGACATTACCTGATCGACGTGATTTTGAAAAAGCTCCTTCACCACCTATATTACCGCCCCATTTACTTCAGTAATTATTTTTTTATGAATTAATCTTTAAAAAAATTTGCTTTACCTTTTGCAGGGTTATTCTAAATAAAGATACGCCAGTTCATTGCGATCCAAACGTTCTTCCCGAACCCAATCATGTTATGCTCAATCATCTTTATGCTCTTTCAATTAAAGACGGAGTTATGGTTTTAAGTGCCACACATCGACATCGTAAGAAGTATGTTACTACTCTTCTTTATAAACCCATTAGTACTTAATTAAAAGTTATTATGGGTTCAGTCTCATTGGCTTCAAATTCCATGGCAGATAACAACTATGTTTTTTTGTTTGCAAATTGATTGATTTCGGTTTTTTTTGTAACTGCTTAAAAAAATATCTTTCATTAATCATTTTATTGTCTTATTTCTTGCTTTGTTGTTTTTTATATTTTCTTAAATTCCTTCATTCATCATTTTATTTTATGCCAAAAAAAAGAGTTGTACATTCTTATTCTTCCTTCCATTTTCCTTTCTTTTTTCATTGAAGGAAAATATGGACGGGTCTTTTTTCTTATTACATACATACCTTTATTAGTTGTTTTATTTTGTGTATATTTTTTTCCTTCCCACACATATATTAGGATATTTCTAAAATGTTTATAATAAAGATTTTTATGCTATTCACCTTTATTTGGCTTACAGTAATAATGTAAAATAACCTACTTTTTGAAGAGCATTCCAATCGGGATTGCCACATGAGAAAAATAACAAAGGCTCAAAATTTTTTTTTGGCATTCTTACAAAAAAACTTTTGTTCATTTGTTTTTTTTTCTAACGGTATTGTTTGAGATTTTTATAAACATAAAAAATTTGAAGAAAAAAACCATGGCATCAACTTTAGAAATATGTCAACAACAGCAACAGCTGCTAAAAAACTCAATATTGTTCCAATATTTGATAAAGAAGTGAATCTTGAAACTGTGGATTTGAAAGAATGCTTTGATGAATGTTGTTTTGATATTCGAATTATTGTAAGTTTCTTTTTGACTTGTAATTACTCTAACAACATTATGAAAAGTTTTAGGCTCAAAAATTATCTGACGAAGAATATGTTATTTCGCTTGAAGTTGAACCACAAGAAGGTTCCAAATATGAACTTATAGTTGATTATGTTCTTACAATTAATGGTGATTCTCGATGTGTATGTATTATTTTTTATCCTCGACAATGTAAAAGTATTTGACAATTTTTAGAAAGAAAAAGATCATTGGACAACGAAAGAAGTCTTAGAAAACGTCAGCATAAAAGAATCAAGTGTTCGAATAACTTTTGGTGTCGCTGTTCAACATGCTTTAATTCCTGATGATTTAACCCAGAAGACAGCTTTTCGATACTATCGTTTATTGGTGAGCATTTTTCAGCAGTGGACTTGAACTCATTCTTTTCCATTTCAGTGTGCTGCAACAACATTTTACATAAATCCAACTTACCTCAAAAAGCTTGATTGTGAACTTTTTACAAAATGGTATAATGATGAAGTTACGCATGAAACATGCTCCATTGTTCAAGAACTCTCTGAATATGATCTTGCTCTTCTTCTCAAAGCTTGTTGTGGATATTCATCGGTTGTGATTCATTCTCGAAATGTTTATGATATTGGTGAAATTGCTCTTCAATTCAGGATTGTTGGACTTGTTCGATCAATTGATGCTTTTATTCGAAGTTTAAAACTTATGCATCCTATACGAAAACTTGAATTGGCATATAATTTTCGTTTAACTCAAGTTGCTGATGGAATCATTAGAGAAAATAAGAATTTTATGACAAGATTGATTTTGTTACATGAATATTTGAAAGAAAATGGCGAAAATGAAAGTGATATGCATCCTGATGTTTTGAAAATGCTGGAAATCTATGATGATTATATTGTTTTGTAAAAAGTCTATCTTGAGCTTAATGCGTTATTTTTAAATTTTATTGTTGTATTTTTATCTTGTAGTATTGTATTTGAATGATCTCAAATAAACTTATTTTTGTGCATAATTTACTTTCTCTTTCTTACTTGTGGTAAAATTGCCATTATTACTTATCATCATCGCCAATACATATTTTTACTAAGCTTTCGCTTCCTTTATAGGATGTTGGACGATATTGCAACATATATCAGCAATTCATCTTTAGCTTTAACATCAATATTTGGAACAATATTTATTTGTGTTATTATCAATGTTTTCTTAACTTTATACATCGCTCATGCAATGCGTCATTCATCAAAATGGCCAGGAAAAGGACAGAAACTAACAGATGCAATAACTTCTGGTGAAAAACTTTCAATATGTCCCATTATTGGTTCTGGTGGTCATACAACTGAAATGTCATCTTTATTATCTCAACTCAATCCTGATCTCTTCTTACATCGACATTATATTCTCGCTGAAACGGATAAAATGGGATTGGATAAAATTATGGAAACTGAAAAAAGTTTATTTTCAAAGCAAACAGTTGATGTGAAAACTTCGGATATTTTTATGGTAACTAAAATTCCAAGGAGTCGAGAAGTTGGACAAAGTTATTTCTCGTCAATTTTTACAACTCTATGGGCTATCTTTTGCTGTATCAAAGCTGTTTGGAAGATAAAGTAAGTGAAATTCCTTTTGGGTGGGCTACTGTACTTTCTTACTTTCTAATTATGTTATTAAAGCACTTTTCATTCACTTTTGTCCGTTAAATCAATGAGAAAGAAATGTTGTTATAAAATCATATTATTTATTTTTAGGCCTGATGTTATTCTCTGTAATGGTCCAGGAACGTGTATTCCAATTTGCCTCATCGCTTTTTTCTTCGATCTTATAAGACTACGAAATACTCGAATTATTTTTGTTGAATCAATTTGTCGTGTAAAAACTTTATCATTAACTGGAAAGATATTGTATGCAATACGAATTGCTGATGTTTTCTTGGTACAATGGGAATCTCTGATTGAAACATATCCAAGAGCTGAATATTTGGGCATTCTTATTTAAATTATTATCTGTTGATTTTATTTTATGTTTTATAATAATGGGTTTTTTCTTTATATGTAAAATTTTGTGCTTTAATTTGTGTGTAATAAATATTACTTATGCAAATTATGTGATATTGCAAGACATGCTTTTGAAAAGGATGCTCATGAAATTTTCTTATTTATAAAAAGGTATCTTAGGTTGTTTTGTTGGTGGTTTTGCAGATGTTAATTGGTTCAAAACCCATACTTTAATATTGGTTTTTCTTTGTGTGTTTGATGTGTGGTCTTTGCATCAAATGGAAACCCATATTTTATAATGAGCTGAGTTTGTATTAAGTTTGTACTGCTTTATATTGTTCGTTATTAGCATAAACAATAGGACTTCGATGACTAAAGTAAAAAATCGGAACCCATGGAAACTCATTATGAAACGGCAGGGCTAAATGAAGAAAAGGTTTATGATGTTTACAAATTAGCACTTTTTTATGTTTAGTTAGATCGCGACTTTGAATTTTTGCCTCTTTTTATCACATTTGTTTGCTTACTTCTTCTTTTACTAACTTTCACCATTTTCAGGCAACATGCTGATTCGAACTGTGCTGAACTGTGGACAGAGAATATTATCGGGCAATGTGAAGAAAAATTTCACCTCAAACTTGTGCAAAAATTTTAATCGTCAAAGCTCATCTTCATCTAATTCAGGTAAGACTTTCTTTTAACTAACATTTTATCACATACTTCTTGTTTTTCAGGAAATGGTCAAGTCATCGATAATCATCAAACAAAAGTAGAAGAACGTAATGAACAAATAAAGAATAAACATGAAAATGATATCATTATCACAGAAAAATCAGCAACAACGATGTCTTCGATGGATAAATCTAAAGCTATAAATAACGAAGCTCCTCCTCCTATAGCTGAAGAAGATGAAGTTCAAAAGCGTATGAAACAAACTTCAGAATATTTTAGTCAATACATCGAAGAATATTATGAAGAAGAAGAAGAAGCCACCGAAGATGAAATTCGAGAAGAAGATGGAACTCCTGAATTATTTGCTGAACTTATAGTCAAAGTGGATGTATCTGAAATTATCATGGAAGAAATTGTTTCTTTATTACAAGAACATCGAGCACAGAATATTCTTTCAATTAATATTTTACCTGTACGATGTCCATGGAATTCTATTATTATTTGTTCGCCTTATAATGATCGGCATGGTCAAGCTTTAACACAAACTATTCGTAAACATATTAAAACTTTGTATCATTTTGATGTAAGTTTTTCTTTTGTGCTGCAATAACTCTAACGTTCAACTTTTTAGGATGATCAACTTCCACGTCAAAGTAAAATAACAAATGGATGGTTTGTATTTGATATGAAAAATGTTATTCTTCATATTATGTCTGAATCTGCAAGAGAAAAATATGATTTAGAAGCTTTATATTCGGATGACCAAACAATCAATGAAACTGATGATGATATGATACCTCCACCACCTTCTCCTTCATCACCTTCATCAACTGCTAGTAGTGTATCTCCTGCTCAGTCAAATATTGTTTAATTTTGTATTTCTTTATCTTTGTTGTTTGTGTGTTTTGTAATTATGTAGTTAGTTAGTTGATTTACAGAGCTTAAGTGGATTCATTTCTATAAAAAGCTTTGTTTCAACAAATAATTTAGGTTTCGTTTTTATTTTTGATAATATTTGTTTTTTTTTAAATAAATGGATTGAATGAATGGTTTTTGTTTTTTATGAAAGCTTATTTGCCATTTTTGGAGTGGAAAAAATAAACAAATACGAATAAAGCAAAAAACTTTAAACGAAGCCATTTACCTCTTGGATGCATGATTTTTTACACTTTACTCTTGTTATAGCAATGATACTAAATGTTGAGGCATTTAGTAGCTACAAAGCTATTTCTAAAACATGAATCTAATTGAAAGCTTTTTTTAACACACTTGCTATCATACAAACTTTGAAACATTCTAACTAACTATTGACAACTATCTATTCACAGGAAGTTTGGAGAATGACATACGATAAGAAAATCAGTAAATAAAAAACCAAATAAGAACCCTTGATTCAAGATTTTCTGAAAAATGAATCGAGAAAATTCTCTCAAACTTATCATTTGCATTAGAAAGGTAAATTAGCCTCCAAAAGTAAAAATCATACTTGGAAATCAAAAAGAAATCAGTTAAACTAAAGATGAATAAACAAGCAATTCAAAGAAAATTTTTATTGAAATACGATATCAAAAAACAAGGTCAAAACAGAAAAAGGTGAAACAATTAAAAAAGAAAAGCTTTTTCAGTAAAACATAAAACAAAAGAAAGTTCGGATGAAGGAAGAGCAAGTTGAGATTATGCTTTGCCAGCTTGAGTGTATTTGGTGACGGCTTTGGTACCTTCAGAAACAGCATGCTTTGAAAGTTCTCCAGGAAGGATGAGGCGAATTGCAGTTTGGATTTCGCGAGATGAGATGAAAGAGCGCTTGCCATAATGAGCAACTCGAGAAGCTTCCGAGGCGATACGTTCGAAGACATCATTGACGAAGGAGTTCATGATTTCCATTGCCTTGGCCGAGATACCAGTTTCAGGATGAACTTGCTTGAGAACACGATAGATGTAGCTGGAGTAAGTTTCCTTTCTGTGTGGCTTTCTTGCCTTCTTGCGTTCACCATTTTCATCTTGAGAAGTCGAAACCATTGAAGATTTTTTAACGATCTTGCCAGTTTTGGGTGCCATAGTTGAAAGTAGAACGTGAAGAGAAAATCTGAAGAAAAAAAAGATTGTGAAATTGAGAACGAAAAAATAAACGGAAATCACTCAAAAAAGAAAAAGCAAGTGTTTGAAAGAAGAGAAATGACAAAGTAATGATTTCATGAATGAAACAGAAAAAATGAATGAAAAATATTTTGGCGCCATTGTCGCGTTTGTGTGTTTCGCGTTGAAACCTTATCAAGCATTTTTTGATGCTTCATTTTCACTTTATTCATTTCGATCCTTTCCAATTCGAGCTCTGTATTTTTTGCATAATTTTTTTTATCAAACGTTGTGTATTCTTGAACTGTGGATATTATCTTTGAATTCTTCAATGTTGGATGTTAGTTAGCAATCCTTTATTTTTTGCTTTTGTTTGTGGTTAGATTTACATAAGTTATTTTTTGTTGGAATGGTTGAGCATGCGTACATTCTTTATAAACTTTTATTTACAAATTAACAAGAAAATATACAATTCATTACAAGTAAATCCCGTATTTATAAGCAATGGTTAATAAATGATCTCTATGAGAGTCTCTTTAATATTTGGTTTTGTTAAAAGGCTGTAATGGAAGCCACAGCTTCGTTTATGGAATTATAAAATTCATTTCTCGATGTTGCAACTTTTGTTTCAAGTAATTTACTCTTTATGTATGCTGAAATATCATTCGTTAGTTACTCTTTGTATTTTAAATTTTCTTTAGACTTACAATTAGCATTGGCATAAGCAACCGTAGCATTAGTTAGCTTTTCAATATCTTCAATAACTTCTTTCATTGCATTAATACCCATGCTATCAATTTCTGTTATGGCTGAACAATCAAATATGAATTTAGCTTTTGTGTATGCTTCATTTTCAGATAAAGTCGGTTGATCCAAAAATTTATCTAATGCTCGATGAACTGCTGTTTTGAATCTTTCAAAATTTGTGAAAATTAGAATGGCATCATAGCGGAAAACACAATAACGAGCCACAACTCCAGAAGATGAAAAGCCTTGGGGACGAGAAAAGCGTGCATTCCATGTTGGCCTAAAAAAATGATATTGTTTTTAGCTATGATCAAAGATGATGCGTAAAAAGTTTTTACCATTGTGTACGAAGAACAACTGACACTAATACAGCGCAGAAAGAAAGGATGAGGCCGTATGTAACATTGATGAATACTGTTGTACCAAATGATGCAACCCAAACAAACTGAAAAAATTATTGCTGTTTAGTTTAGCTAAATATTATAATGGATACTGTTGCTGCTCTAATTCTTATTCTTCATAAGTCTTTTGCTATCTTTGATAACTTTAAAACTTACACAATCTGTTTTAGAAAGTCTCCATAATTTTGGAATTTCTTTAAATTTTCCAAATGTTGATCTCATTGCTACCAGAATTACTGCTGCCAAAACACATTTGGGTAAATATTCAAAATAAGGAGCAATAAGTAAAATAACAGCAAGCAGAAATCCGCAAGTTGAAACTGTAGCAAGTTGAGTTTGTGCACCATTTTCAATTCCAACTGAAGTTCGACTAATTCCAGGTGAACATGGATAAGTTGGAAAGAAGCCTGAGAAAAGAGATGTAAACCCAATGGCATAAACTTCTTGTCCAGGATCTATTTTATATCCGAATGGTTTAGCAAACATTTTAGTGAATGAAATTTGAAGAGTGATTGTTACAACAGTAATTGCTATGGCAGGTACAAAGGAATCAAGAACGAGTTGAGGAACAGGCATGGATGGACTTGGAAAACCTCGAGGTACTTCACCCACGATTGGCATTTTATATTTTTCTGTCCAAGTTCCAAGATAACTTAGATATGTGGCAAGTCCAATCTGGAAATATACAATTTGTTATTAATTAATCCTTCAATTCGAAAGAATATTTTACCAATATTAAATCATATGGAATTGGAATATTTCGTCCAACCTTTTTATTGATGAATGGAGTAACAACATCTTTACCAATTACCAAAATAGCCATAATAATTAGGGATAGTCCAACAGTGTAAACGTTAGCTTTAGCAATATTTGATGCATGTTTAAATAATATACCAAAAAGATAACCTGGACCATTTTCATGTCCACTATTAATATCCAAAACTCCATCAAATTGTGATACAATTACATGAATGGCTGCACCAGTGGAAAATCCACCAACCAAAGGATCTCTGAAGTATGCAAAGACAAAATTTAAACGAAGTGCTCCAACAAGAAGTTGACATATTCCAAGCGTAAATGTCAAAGCTGCAGCCACTGAAGCTCGATTAATTTCATTATGCTTTCCATCAGCATAAATTGGATTATCAAAATCATCGCCATAATGTTTTTTCATGATATCATCACTTGCTGCACCAGTCATAAGGGCTATAACAGCAAAGGAACCTAAAGAAGAAGGAACTATTTTGGTTAGAATAATTTTCAAAGCTTGTTTACCAACAGACATATGCTTTGAAGTTGCAAAAAACATATAAATTAATGGAGCAAAAAATGATGCATAAAGACCATTCACTGGATGAACCTGAGAAAGGAAAGCATATGATATTCCTAAAAACAAAGCTTATTTTTGAATTCGATGATTGTAAGAGTTTTATTTTTCAAACCTTGTGGAACATGTAATATTGCAATAACAATTCCAGCAATCATATCATTAATAAACCATGATTTTTGATATGTGCTTAACCAAGTTATAATTGGAAAGAAACCTTTGACGGAAATAATAAAGTTTCTAGGTGAAGTGCAAGGCTTAAGATAATTTTTTAATGCTTTTCTAAAATAAGGTAATCCATGGATTTTGAATATGTTAAAAGGAGGATAAGCTCACGCTGTGGAACCTGGATTACTTGAAACAAAATCCTCATCAAATTGAAAGCACGATGGTCGACGACCTTGGAAAACTGAAGTTCTCCTTGATGATGGATCTGGTAGTGCTGGTTGAAAGCACGAATCTCGTCTAGATGGAGCAACAGAATCTGTCATTTTTTGAAAGTTTAATAGTTTGATTTTTTCAGCTGTAAAAAAAAGGATTTTGTTTTAGTTCAAGAATCATGACATGAAGATTTAATTCAGACACGAAAATCGAAAGTTTATTCTCTCGTTACAGTAAAATTTAAGAGCTCATTAAACCCTTTATCAAAGCCTCCTAAGAGAATTGTTTTTATTATAGCAATTAACTTCATCTTTTTTTAATGGTAATCAAAATGCTTTTCATCTGGGGTATATAAACCCTTTAACCTTAGAGAGTTTTCAGCTCCTCATTATTTTTCTTCTGTTTTCATCCCTCCTCAAAGGAACCTCCCTTTTTTGTTATTGAATGTTCAACGATAAACGATCAAAAATACAAAAGCAATTTTTCTTCTTCTTTGCATATACGACGTAATCGGAAGTTGTCTTCGTTGTCGTCGTAAAAGAACCACAAGCGGCGGCAATAAAAAAAAATGAGAAACAAGCATAAACATCAAAGATAAAAAAGGGAAAGATCAAAAATTTATGCAAGACAAAAATTAATTAATTTTAATAGCCAGCCACTTTCTCATACTTTTAAATGAGAAACATGGTTTCATTTTGAACTTAAAAAGTTTTACAAAAAATGTTTTTAATTTTGGTAAATATTTTTTGACACTACTGTAAAATGTTTGAACTTTTTTGTGTGCTTATTTTTCTTCAAGTTCATTGTTCAAAGTTTAATCATTTGCTTTTATCTCTCTTGTTTTTTTTTACAATCGCCACCACCAGTCGGCTATCTTCTATGTACTTACTCCGCAAGATCATCTTCGCCTGCTACTGATTACTTGCTTTCATTTTGAGTGATAAGAAATTATGGCTGCTGTCGATGAACAAAACGATATTGACGTCAATAAGTTCTTTTTCATTATTTTGACCTTTTTTTTTACTCTCTTAAAAATATTTAGTGCCTCCTTAAATTGTTTTAATTTTATCTTTTTAATGAATAAGAAAAAGTTTGACGCATGAAGCTTGATCATATATTTTTTTTGGTTGATATTTATGATGATAAAGAATCTCTTGTTATTATTACCGTAGTATCTGAAAACACAATCATTTTTCTATCTATTTTTATTTGGTTGATGAACTTTTGTCAATGAAAAAGGTTTTTTGTCTGTGGTGTGGAAGAAGGAAAATAATAACGATGATAAAAGGATTAGTCAAATTGGTTTTTTTTATTGCAGGAAAAAAGTTGCAGATAATGTTGTTTGAGATTTCTCAAAAATTTGAGGATGATTCAAAAAAGGTTTTATTCAAGCAAAAAAAAGTTTGGAGTATACGTGCCATCGAATTTACTTGGGATAATTGAAATGTTGCAATGATTTGCAACGAATTGCCTTCAACTACGTTTCGATGTTGCACGAAACTTTGTTTCTGATTCTTAAAAATCAATCCACCGTTGTTTTGCAGCAAATAAAAGAAATGAGCAGGCTTTTCAGTATTTTTTTAAAATTTTTATCAGAAAAAACCTTGCTCAGACATTGTAAGTTACAAAAACAAAATAAAAGAAAGAACTTTGTTTACTTTACACTTCTTTTCTTCTTCTTCTCATTTTAAAAACTTGCGCTTTTAAGATGAAAATTTCTTTTACCATTTTAAATTTATTTATTACGAAAAATAAAGTTTAAAAATAGAATAATAAAAATAAAATAAAGTAAAAAGCTATTAGCTTTTGTTGCTGCTGCTTTTAAGTTTTTTCTTTTTCAAGCTTTAAAATTATTATGACACTTTTAAGAGGAGGAGGAGGCAGGGATACAATAATATACATACCTGTTTTTCTTTTGCAGCAGATGTTTGAAAAAAAAAAGTAAAAGTAATTTTTTATTTTTTTGAATGTTAAAAAAAGAAAATTATAAAGAACACCTTTTCTTAGTTTTAAAACCGTTCAATATAAAATAATAATCGTAGCCGTCGGTGGCGCGTTTTGGCTTCTTTTCTGTTTAAAAAAAAGGGATATTATTAGAAAGCAGAGTTGTTGTTGTGACTTTTGCTACCTTTGCGTTGTTACTAGCTTTGTTGGGTTTCATCTCATTAAAAAGAAGAAAGGTGTCATTCATCCAATTACAAATTTAATAAATAAATAAATATTACTTTGTTAGTGTTAATAAAAAGAAAGATAAAAATATTTGTGCAGTTTATTTTTATGAATGTTTTTATGTTTGAGTGAATTGTTGGTGTGATTTTCGGTGAAGCAAATCAAAAGTGGCAGAAAGTGCTTTTTGTGTATTCAATGGAGGACTACGGTAGCTTGAATTTTAAAAACGAAACAAAATCCATGGAAATTCTAACAAAATTTGAAATAAAAGTTGAAAAATTTTGTGTATTACTTGAAATATATTTAATTTTTATTGCATTTTCTTCGATTCTTTGGTTATTAATAAAATTGCTGGGAACTCGAAGATTTATGAATAAAAATTTACAATTATTTTGTGTTAATCAATGTATCGCTGATTTGATGTTGCTTTCGTTGAGGTAAAGTTTTAGCTTCTTTCAAAAACTTTTCATTACCACCGCAAAATTTTTTTTATCAACAGGCTTTGTCAAGGTTGAGGCTTCAAAGAAAAAAAAAATGGATGAGTCAAAACTTTGGGGATTCCTTGCTTTTCCTTCTAACTTGCTGCCTTTACTCTTTATGTTCATTCTGAAAGCTTTTTTAAACTAAAAGCCAATTCCAAAAAAAGAAGCCCAAAAAATTAATCACTAATGGCAAGATACAGTAACTGAGATCTAAAAACACAGACTCTGTCCGTTCACGGTTTCCATATCCATCTTATTAGCAGCTGTTTTTCTTCTTCGTCTTTTTCCTTGCAGCAAATTAAAAAACTTCAGCCAATAAAGTACTTTTCTTTTAACAAAAAATACATAGTCACAATTTTCAGATATTTTTTACTTTTACACCTGCTTCATTATCAACTTTTTTTAAATTGTTATAATCAATTTTTATATTTAACATACAATGGATTCCATGATTTTTTTGCGATTAATACTATTTGCATTTTAATTGATTGCATGTTTTCAACAATTTTTGCAGAAAAATATAAAGCATATTTGAATGTTAAAATTGCACTTTTTGTTGCTCCGGTAAGTCATTATTACTCCGCCATTCATCAAATGTAAAAATTCAACCAAAAATTAACACTTTTGCAGTGGTTATCATCCATAATTTTAACTTCGATAATTATATGTTTTCCAAATTCAAATATCACTTTTAATCCAATATTAAATACTATCAATTTGGTTTTGTTTACCGTAAGTTTGTAGTTGCAAAAGTGCAAACTTTTTTGCTTTTTATATGTAAAATGTCAACGGAAATGGCTGAAAAAAAAATGAGAGTCAAACGCGAAAACACCGAAGCCCCATAATGAAGAAAGAGGTTTAAAAACAAATAAAAAATAATAAGTCTCAGGTGAAAAAAGAAAAAAAGAATGCATCTTTGAAGAAGTGAAAGCTTTGGTTGCAAGCTAGCTGAGATATTGGACTTTAGCATTTCAGCAATATTTTTGGCTCTTTTGACAGAAAAAACTTAAAAAATGCATTCAAAGCTTTCAATAAACAATCCCATCTTTTATCACATTCGACCAAGGAAATCACCTTTTCTCTCTCGTTGAGCTGAAGTCCAATCGAGTTGGACGTGACAATCACGCATCCACATTCGCTTTTCTTTTTACATTTTCAAAATAGCTAAAAGCTACTAAACCATTAACTTTTTGCAATCAAAGTATCAACTTTTATTATCAAAGCTTATAAATTCCAATTTTTTAGGCAGCCCATCTCTTACAATATTGCAATCAACGATGTTATTATTGTTTAACCAACATTTCCCTTTCCCATCAATGCATCCTAAGAAATAATGTAAAAAATATGAAAATCATTTCTTTTTTATGCATCAGCGATTCAATTTTAACATTAATTTATTTTTTCATTTACTATTTTTTGATTGAAGAAAAACAAAATGAAGGAGGAAATGAGTAAGCGTCTCTCTTCTCTCTAAAGCTTCATCCATCATGAGACTTTTTTGTTTTCATAACTCACCTCTTTTTTTAGAAAAAATGCAAAATTTATTGTGATTTCTGGCTTTCTTCATAATTTACGCATACTTCGATGCTTAATTTTACCATTTTGTGTTAAATATTTTTAGTAAGTTTAAAACAAAAAACTGCAGAAGAAACAACAGAAATTAAAGTTAAGCTTTACAGTTTTTGCAAGCGAAGAAGAAATGAATGGTTTTCAAAGGACCTTCAAAAAAATTTCAAAGATGAAATGTTTGTTTATTTTATCAAATATGATAAAGCTTTTATATGTTCGAATAAAGCAATTTCATGAACCTTATCAAAGTTTTTGTTTGTAATCAAACTTCAAAATGAAGGGAAAATATTCAGATGACATTCATAAAAAAAGAACAACAACCTCTAATGATTAATTAAAAGGCACACTTGCTTGAGCGATTGTAAGATAAATCACAAAACTTACTTCATCTCCATAATAATCAAAAAAAAGTTAAGCCATTAGCTGCAATCAGAGATGTTACAAGCTTTCACCATTAGCTTTTATTGATTTCGTAAGCAAAAAAGATTAACTCGCATTTCGAACGTTACATTTGTTCTTATTTCTTTCGACGGAAGCATGAGAATTTCAACCAACTGATGATGCGCAAAAAGCAAAATACTGCAATTCCAACCAAACTGTAATGAAAGCTTGTTGTGTTACCTTTACCGCTAATAATCATAAAAACGCCTTTCAAAAGTATTATGCAAATCAAGTTGTGCTTTCAGATATGAACTAGTTCCGTTTCTCCCTAATAACTCTTATTTCAAACAAACAGACAAATAAATAAGTAAAGCTTTTTTTCAACATATCAAATATTACAAACGTTATAAAACAAGACAAAAAAAGTTTACAAGACAAAAAAGATTTTACAAGACAAAAAAGAGTTTACAAGATATTAATATTCTTCTTCTTCGTTAGCTCCATCTTGAGAATCCATGCCAACTTCTTCATAGTCCTTTTCCAAAGCAGCCAAGTCTTCACGAGCTTCGGTGAATTCACCTTCTTCCATACCTTCTCCAACATACCAATGAACGAAAGCACGTTTAGAATACATCAAGTCAAACCTAAAAATGAACAAAATTGTTAAATGAATCAAATAAAAAAGGAGCAAACATACTTATGATCAAGACGAGCCCAAGCTTCAGCAATAGCAGTTGTATTTGAGAGCATACAAACAGCACGAGGAACTTTAGCAAGATCACCACCAGGAACTACAGTTGGTGGTTGGTAGTTGATACCAACTTTGAATCCAGTAGGACACCAGTCGACGAATTGAATAGAGCGGTTGGTCTTGATAGCTGCGATTGTAGCATTGACGTCTTTTGGAACCACATCACCACGATAGAGAAGACATACAGCCATATATTTACCATGACGAGGATCACACTTGACCATTTGATTGTTGGTTTCAAAGCATGCGTTGGTGATATCTTGGACCGAGAGCGATTCATGGTAGGCCTTGTCAGCAGAGATAACAGGAGCATAAGTGGCCAGCGGAAAGTGGATACGAGGATATGGGACCAAGTTCGTTTGGAATTCATTGAGATCGACGTTGAGAGCCCCATCAAATCGAAGAGATGCAGTAATGGATGATACAACCTAAAAAAGAAGCTATTAAAAAGGGAAAAAAAAGCAATATAAACAAACTTGTGAAATCAAACGATTGAGATTGGTGTATGATGGACGCTCAACATCGAGATTTCGGCGGCAGATATCATAGATAGCTTCGTTATCAACCATGAAGGCGCAATCAGAGTGTTCCAAAGTTGTGTGAGTAGTGAGAACCGAGTTGTATGGTTCCACAACAGCTGTTGAGACTTGAGGAGCTGGATAGATGCTGAATTCAAGCTTTGATTTCTTTCCATAGTCCACTGAGAGGCGTTCCATAAGAAGAGAAGTAAAGCCCGAACCAGTACCACCACCAAAAGAATGGAAGATGAGGAATCCTTGAAGACCAGAACAATTGTCAGACATGCGGCGGATTCTGTCCAAAACAGGATCGATGATTTCTTTTCCAACAGTGTAATGACCACGAGCATAATTGTTGGCTGCATCTTCTTTACCAGTGATGAGTTGTTCAGGATGGAAGAGCTGTTTGTATGTTCCATTACGGATTTCATCTAAAAAACAAAAGAATGTACTTGATAAAGAAAAGAGAAAAATGAAACATACCAATAACCGTAGGTTCAAGATCAACCATTACAGCACGAGGAACATGATGACCATTACCAGTTTCGGAGAAGAAAGTGCTGAAGGAATCATCACCATTGCCTTGATTTTCAGACGGCATACGACCATCAGGTTGAATACCATGCTCTAAACAATAGAGTTCCCAACAAGCATTGCCGATTTGAACACCAGCTTGACCAACATGAATAGAGATGACTTCGCGCATATTGACTTCAGAAGAAGAGATAACAGGGATTCACACTACTAAAAAAAGGAAGAAAATTAGAATATTTTAGAACTTTGAAAGTTTCAAAACAAATGCATCAAATCGCGAATAGCACGGAGGAAAAAAAAATAGAAGGGGAAAAAGTGGAAGAAGAATGAAGCAGCAGCAAATGGAACTTTGAAAATCAAAAATGGCGAAAGAAGTTGATGGAAATAAAAAGTGAGAATGTCATCGAAGAAAAAATTGTCGATGAAGCTCAAATTTTTTTTTGGGCAAAGCAGAGCCAGCAAATTGCTCTCGCGATTTTGTACGCAATGAAGGGCCATTTACTGCTTCTGTATATTATCGTTGTTAGACTTAACTATGATTCAAAAAAATACAAACAAAAATGGTTTTTTTGCGCACAAAAATTTAGCCTTTTTTGCAACAATTTTAGCCGCTAACTAACTATAACAAAAATGAATTCAATTTATTTTTGACGTAAGTTTTTTTATAACCTGATTTGATACTTTGACTTTTTTAAAAATCAATAAACAATCCTCTCTGCTGCAAAGAGATTCTTCCGCAAATTTATAATTTATTCTAACGTTTTTTTAAAGGTCAACAAACAAAGCAAAATAGCCATTGAAGAGATGTGAACATCTTTTATAACTAAATAATATTTTTTACAAAGAAGAAATACCAAACAAATCAATAATAAAGAAAATGAAAAGAGATGTGATGTTGTTGTTTGATTGGAGCAACAACAAAAAAAAACGACGAAACCCTTCTTTACTCGTTTGTTCTTTTTTTAGTTTGACATTTTTTATTTGTGTGTTTGAGTTTTACGAAATATATTTTTTTATGATGCTTTACATAATTGTAACACTTTTTTCTTTGAAGTTCAAAATAAGTTTGAAAAAAACAACAACATAAAGCAGCATAATCGAATACAAACAACTTCAATGCTTTACAGTATGCTGATGCTTTATTGCTTGAAATTTTCGATTTCCTTTTCTTCTTCAAGTCAAATATAATTATTATTTTTACTTTTACTTAATGTAAACGCAAATTCTACCATAACTTATGCTTTGAATTCCCCATAAGAATAAAACTATAAAGAATTATTTTAAAAACTTTAACTTCAAAAAACATACATACATACCTAATTTTTTGCAGAAATTTTTTTTCTTCTTCTTTCTTGTGTTTTTTAACTTTAAAGAAAGCAGCTACTTTATTTCAGTTTGTTTTTATAATAACTAACTAACAAGCATAAATAAATGAATAAAGTATGTTGGAGAAAGGATACTTGAAGAGCAAAAAATCAAACAACAAAAAAAGGATTCAATTTTTCTAATATAAATTACTTTCATCCGATTACTTTGCCTTGCTTTGATAAAAAGTAATAATATGACGAATGGCTATTAATCCTACCAAAAAAAAATTGTGTAAAAAGGTTAACATAGCTTTTATCAAGAAAAAGAAAAGCTAAGTAAACGAAAGGCTTTTTTGAGTTTGGATTTGGATGTGGAGAGATTCTTCATCTTGTGTTCCAGTAAACCAGCAAATCTCATGATGGCTCTTTATTTTTATTTTTTCATATGTATTTTTTATTAACAAGCTCTGGGATGAAACATTGTTATAGTAAAAATGGGAAATTTTATAACATGTATGGTCCCAGGTCTTATTAGAAAATATTTATTTTGCTCTTTTTTTAATTCGATGGGGAAAATCACAGAGAAATAATTAGTCGTAGTATTTTTTGGTAATCTTCTTTATTTATGAATGTGAAAGTTGAAAAGCAAATATTTTGATAAGCTTTTTATTTATCCTATTGTTATTAAATTGGCTTTCATTGATATGGCAGTAGATAAGTGGAATTTATTAGGAAGAATTTGGGAGTTTATTTTTTTATGTATACTTGGATATTCATAAATCAAAAATCAACTGTCATTTTGGTTCCATTTTAGCTACCTTTTCCGTTTTAGTTTAAGCAATCCTTGGCCTTTCCTATGAGATTGAGCATATTTGCCTTGTCACTTTAATCTTTCATGGTTAAATGTTAAAATGGAATCGAGTTTAAATTGATTATTGGTACATAATTCAAATGGGCTTTTAAAATGGGTTTTTTTATTTCACATAAATCTATCACAATAAAAACTTTGATTCGCAACGATACAAAAAATAATAATACAAGTATTCGAACATATGCTTTTAATAAAATTGAAGGTAATAAAAATTAAATATGTACATATGCATGCATATTAAAAACAAATTTACAGAAAATTTTCTTGCTTCGATTCATGAACCTTTGTTTGTTTTTACACTGCCGTTGCAATATTATTATCTGTAGCTGCTGCAACTGAGGTATCAGGTTTCACAAAATTAATCATTTCAACATCTTTATTTTGACCAACTTTATCATTAGCTTTATATCCCTTTGCAAGAGATCTAGCCATACAAAAAGCTATAATTCCAAAAGATCCAAATGCAAATATTAAAGATAAATAAAAAATCCAAATTCTTCATAATCAATTGATTTCGGTTGCAATGTTGGAGAAATAACACTTGGATAATTTTCATAAAATTTTGAACCTTTTAAAACTTTTATTGAAGCAATTTCCAAAATAGTTTGTTCTCCAATGGCTGAAAAATCTTTGAAATAATTATCTTTGAATAAATAAAATTTAGGCGGATTTCCATCAAAAAGTTTTACACCAAAATAAAGTTCCAAGAAGTTTGGATTTTTTGGTGAACATTGTTGAACCAAAAATATCACATTTTCCTGAAATTAAATTTTTATGGATGATAAAATTAATTTTAGTTAGCTTTTTATCTTTTTTTTATTTGCTTTTTGATCTTGTTTGATTAAGGTTTGGAATCTGATAATTTTGCTTGCGCATAATAATTCTCCCACGCACAAATTTGGGAAAAGTATCCTTTTTTTGAAAAAACAAAAAAGTGTTAATTTTTTCTTCCATTTTTTTCTTTCTCATTAGCGAAGACCACAAAATTGGTTTATTGTTTACCCCATAAATTTTATCACAAACTATGTACATTTTAATTTAATTTATGGCAGTCCTTTTTTGATACAAAAAAAAATTGCAAATAAATTTGGACATTCCTTGAGAGAGAGAGAGAGAAAAAAAGAAAATAAAAACGAACCTTTGGAAGTCCGACATATTTTTCTAAAACATCCAATAATTTCTGTTGAATTGTAAAATCATTTTCAAAGGGTTTTCGACGATTTATTATTATTTTGGAAATGTAATTTCCCATCATTTTTTCACCTTTTGGAATCGTGCATAGCCAAGTTTGATCATGCTAAAAAAATAATAACTTAGATTTATGGATACTGTAATTTTTTTAATCCAAAGTGTGCAGCACTTTTAAAAAGCTTTTTTTTCATGGAAAAAAGAAAAAAGAAATTACTTACTAAAACCGTGCTAGAGCTACCATAATTACATATGCAAGTTTCAGCAGAATTATGGAAATTACAAAATACTATTTCATTATGTTGCAGCGGACACGATGTTGTATGATTATAAAATGCTTGAACCAAAGGTAATGGAATAATTGGGCGAATACTTTGTTGTGACGAAACATTTAAAATTAAAATCAAAATATAAAATAACAACATCATTATTTTTTTGCTGTGGATTGGCCGGCGCTGAAACAAAAAAATACCCAAGTTCAAAGTTTTTCTTTTTTCCTTAAAAAAAATAGCCACAGAAGAAATAACAGAAACAAGTTGACGGCGACCTTGAACGATGACGCTCCTTGTTTTTTTTTCAATTTTGATTTTTTTTGTTAGAAAAACATTTTATTTCTTTAAAAAAAATTTTTTTAAATTAACTGTTTGGATAATAAAATTATAAACTAATTAGCGGTAAAAAGAGAAAAGAAGAAAATTGAGAAAAGAAATATTATTGGTTTTTAAATACAAAAATTTTAAAATCCTGTTTTTTTTTTAAAAAAGGTAACATTTTCTGTAAATTCCGTGCAGCCTCATTTTTGTTTGTTTGTTTGGGAAGAGACCACCCATTTTAGATGGATACGGTATTCTTGTTAGTGTATTGAAAATTTAAATTTAGCTACATATAAAATAAAAGTCGTGCGTCAGAAGTCATAAAAAGTAATAAAAGAAAAGGTATGTATGTATAATGATAAGGGTTTGAAACAAAACAAAACAACAACTAAATGTTTGCAGCAACACGCAACCCGATACAAAAAACATAAATAAAAAGAACGTCATGCTTTTACTTTACTTTGAAGTTACTAAATTTAAAATATTCCGGATACTATAATAGGATATAAGCTACTGTATTTGTGTTTTAGTAGCTAAAAATTGAAAGCACAGTTACCGAAGTGGAAAAAACGAAAAAATGTAAAGACTAACAACCCAAAGACGAGATTTTGGCACAAAAGAAAAAAATATTATAAAAACAAATTCTTAAAATTTAGCTAACATTCGAGCGATTTTTGCAATTTTATTAATATTTTTGACGAAATGCAAAATATATTAGAATTAATATTTTTTTATTAGCCGATTATAACACCAGCTACTGTTCACGATGTCTTTGTTGTCGTCTTCAGCTAATAAAGCTAATAGCTATTTCTTTGTATTATTATTTCTTTCTTTCTCTTCAGGGGCACAAATTAATCCTGATTAATAGAAGATTTATAAAGAAAAACCCTACATACAAAAAAAATCACCTTTCCTCCTTTTTTTCCACACTAAACTTTCAATTTTCTTCAATGGGCAAAGAAAGATTTTTAAAATAAAAAGCAAAGTTCAGTTTTCGTGTTTTTTTTTTGGCTGAGAATGGCCACAAAATTTCTTAATTTTGTTTATTTCCTTTGTCTTTGCAATTGTAAATTGTTAAAATTTTAAGTTTTTTTTATAATACATAAAAATCTTTTTAAGTAAAAAAAGAAAAAAAAACACAATAACGAAAAAAAGAGAGGAGATATAAATAATCTCATACAATTGTTTTCCCATAATGAAAAAAAAATGGAAAAAATGATACAAATTTAATTTTACAACAACAAAAAATGAAAGAAAGAAAGCTTTCGAGATACAAGTAAAAATAATAAACTTTGGTTTAATGTTTTTTTGTTTGTTTTGTTTTGTTGTTTTGCAAAAAAATAAAACAAAGCTTACTTAATTTACAATTTTTTTGGGAAGGAAGGAAAGGTTTGGAAAAATTCCATTATTAATTAATTGAAAAAAAAGTAAAAGTTATGCAAGCAAACTCCTTCCACTTTCAAAACGCACTTTACCGTAATCGTTTTTTCAAAGTTTTGATAATTTTTTTCGTCTTTAAAAAACTTTTTTAAAACACTCTAGCATCACTAACATAAAAAATACAGTATTAAGCTTCCAAGAAAAACCCGTAAAAATAAAAAGTCAAATAAATAATTCTTTTAAAACTCCTCCAAATTTTTTTTATCCCTCCGACATTATTTCTTCTTGTTTATCAGTGAACCTGTGATGGCTGCATTGATGGTATATCCATCTCGAGTTTGTCCAATACAAAACCCTGATTGTGAATCATAAACATAATGAGGAATGTTATAACCAATATTTAATGGAGAGAAGTCGTTATCATTTTTTGTTATAAACACGTTCCAATTATGCGAGGTTTCAGCATTAAATACATGAGCTAAACTTTTTGCGGCTGAATGCAATTTGGGATTTTAAACCATGTCGATACCTACAAATGGCAGAGGTATTAAAAATCAAGAAAAAAATTTTTTTGCAATAAAGTACCAAATTTTCTGTGAATTTTTTTGGTTGTACAAATAATAGGTTTATTTTTAGGTAAAGAAGAATGCTTACCTCCTTTGAAACATTTCTGAATGAGCTTTTACAGAAAATATTGAAATAATTTGTCGTAAAATTGAATGAGGGCAAAGATTTAGATAATTTTCATTTAAATTTGCATTTTTAGCTTCCGACCATATTCGATGTTGCTAAAAAAAATAAACTTTTAAGGATTAGTTAATAGAGTTTATATTTTTAGGGTGCGGGCAAGGCCTTTTGATACAACGAAAACTGGATTAGCTGCAAATTGGTTAACTTTGTTACAGGACTTCCGGACCGTTTGGATTTTGTTTTGAAATGCCATTTTCTTATTTTTTTTATTACCTTACCTGATTATCTTTAATATCTTTTGTTCGATATCCAGTTCGAAATATTTCCACTACAGTATTATCATCCACTATCATTCGGCATAAACTTGGTCTGGGATTCATGGGATTTAAATACCATTCAATTTTTTCATCCATTACATCTTTTTTATCTGCAACTATTACAACTCCCCATGAACCAGGATAATAATTTTGAACTAAATATCGTATAGCTGTTGCGCATTCATCGATATCGCCCTCGCATTCAAGATTTCGAATTAGATCTTTTAATTCTTCATCAAATTTACAAAATTCATGTATCGAAAATATTGCATTTATTTTTGTTGGAAAATAAAATAATACGCAAAAATTTATAATTAATAAAAAATATTGGTGATTCATCATTTTTTCGTTTTGACTAAAAAAAGAATATGAATGTAAAAAATGTATGGTAAAATTTAATGGTATTTATATCGCAAAGTTTATTATCATATAATTTATTTCAAAAAAAGTAGCAATTCTAAATTAGCACGTTTAAACTTTAAAAAAAAGAG
>JAJQJQ010000301.1:0-29672 GCA_028622995.1 Panagrolaimus kolymaensis | reverse complement strand
CTTTCTCATCAAGACAACATGAATGCCAAGATCGATGAAATCCGTGCTACCGTGAAGTTCCAAATGAAGAAGGTCCTTTGCTTGTCTGTCGCTATTGGTCATGTTGAAATGACTCAAGATGAACTTGTTGCTAATGTTTCTCTTGGTGTCAACTTCCTTGTCTCTCTCCTCAAAAAGAACTGGCAAAATGTTCGTGCTCTTCACGTCAAATCTACTATGGGAGCTGTTCAACGTCTCTATTAAATTTTAATGTTGAATTACTTTTTGTTATGTGATCGTTATAATTTTATAAATGGTTGTTAAATTTACCTTGTGTTATGCATTTTTATAGACATTAAAAGGTTTCTTTTAAAATACCTTTTATTTTTTGGTGAACTGAAGAGTAATAACAGTGATGAAAATCGGACACAATCTTTAAATTTTTAACGAATTTATTTGAGCAACTTGCGTGCATTTCTCTGTATAATCTAACTTTTTTTGGAAACAACAAAAAGTTCACAATGAAATTGGTTTTTAACCTTTTGATTAATTTATTCTTGTTATAGGCTTTGTATCATGGTTGAGTGGATTGGATTAGCTTATGCTGCTATCGTCGCTGCTGGTGGTTTTATTGGTTATTTAAAAGCTGGATCCATTCCTTCTTTAGTTGCTGGTATTGGAGGTGGCGCTGTAGCTGGTTTCGGTGCTTATACTGGAAACTTTTATATTCTCTTAGGTAAAATATCTTTGTTTTTGATCAAAAAATGTTATTTACTAATCGTTATTTTTTTTACAGGAATCAGTCTTCTTCTTGGTGGTCTTATGGGTTTCCGAGCACTCAACAGTGGAAAATTCATGCCAGCTGGGCTCATCGCTATTCTCAGCATGATCCTTCTTGTTCGCTGCATCATTTTCTTCTCAACAAAGACACGAACTCATTAGAATGTTAAAAGAAAAGAAAAAGTGCCATATCATTCCATATTTTTAAATCTTGTATATGTAATCGTTAATATGTATTTTTTAAATAAATAAACTTGTAACTTCACTTTTCATGAAACTAACAGATGTTCTGACGTTTGTTTATACCTTTTAACATTTCGTATAAAATTTTAATAAAAATTGCTTTAGTATGTCAGCAAGTAATTCTTCGAACAACTTCTTTGTCATCAGTGAAGATGATAACCAACTTTTATCCCATTTAAAATCAAATTGTCCTCCATCCAAATCATATTCTGAATCTCAAAAGCTCGATTTTACTTTGGATACGAAATATTATACAGCTTCAATCTCATTATCAGCTTTCGAAAGCCTTCGTTCACTTGCAATCTGGCGTGTTTCAAACAAAGAAATACCTGTTCAATCATTTTGTTACTTTATGAAGCGATCTCAACTTGTTTTCGATTTATCCAAAATTGATAATATTACAAACTTCTTTAATTTTGATACAAAGGTAAAGCTTGATTATTTCTTATTATTTGATGGCTCATATTTCAGATAATTGCTTGCTACCTCTCATCTGTTCCACAACCATTTGCGACTACACTTTCTCGATGGGCAACTGAAAGAAGTTTTGAAATAGTTGATCTTGAACCAAGTGCAGATGATATAGCATATTCTAAAGAAATCAATGAAAGATATGGCTTTGATAGAATTGTTGAAATACTTGAAGGTACTTCATGGGATCAAAAACAAGAAAAACGTGCCGTCAATGTTCTTACTTCATTGGCTTCAAAATTGAAAATAAAAGAAGATGATGAAAGTTCAGAAGAGGTTGAAGAATTTGATGGTACTTTGGATGCTAAGGATAAACGTTTGTTATTTTTTCATTGATTCATATAGTAATGATGTTATGTTTAGAAGCTCTTGAATCATTAATGGGCGCAGAATCAATTTTGGATTATTACATTAAACAAGGGCTAGATGGTTACCCAATTGAAGGAGAACTTTCACAAGTTGAAAAGCAAGAAATATCTGAAAAGAAAGCAAAAGCAAATGCTAAAAAGAAGGCCAAAGCTAAAGCAAAGGCAGAAAACAAGTTAGACAACGGTGGGAATGATTTATCTGATGATGTTGGAATTGAACTTGATGATCAAGATGAAGCTGTGCCTGTTGGTGCTAGTGGCATAGTTGCTGAACTTCCTAAAAATGAAAATGGAGCTATCAATGAACCTAACGAAGATAATAATCCAGAAGCAGATGATGCCTATGATATGGTTGAAAAATGTATAAAAACAATGTTAAATGCTCAAGGACATGTTAATGATGAAATTGGAATGGAAATTATTGATGAACTTAGTGATGTAATTTTTTCACATTTATCTTTATTTTTTAAATGAACAATACATTTTTAGCTTAAGGATGATTTGGCTGATAAACCAAGAGATTATCGTCTTGCCATCGCTGAAAAGGTTTCATCTGCTGTTTTGAAGCGTTTACTCAAAGATGAAGAAGATGAAGAGGAAGCTGCAAAAAAGGAGGATTGAAAATTCTGTTAATTTTATGTAATAATTGTTTATAATTTCACTTTATTATTTATTTATGTATTTTATGTGTTTAAATAAACTGTCAATATTTTTTTATTTAACAAACAATTTAAAAAAGCAATCATTATATAAAGGTTACGGGTAGGACATCTTGTATTGATATTGCTATTCGATAAATTTAACATGGAAATTACTTTTTGAAAGGTTTGAATGTTGTTTGGTATTTACATACACATGTACGTTGTTTGTTTAGTGTGTTAAATGCGATCAAAGAAGAATCAAATTTGAGGTGAATCCAGTAAAACTCAAAAGAAGAATAGCTAGCGATATTTTGGAGCTTTGTTGACAAAGGTTCTTTTCAACAAAAAAAAGAAGAAAAACAAACTTCCTAATAACGATTTCGTGTTTCTCAAAATCTTGGTGATGCTTCTTGTTGCTGAATAATAAAAAAATGATTGAAAAACAAATGGTTAAAACTGAAGTATGTAACTTTTTGTTTTATTGAACTCTAAATAATTAGAGTATTCCATTTAGATTCGAGAATTTACAGGAGCATTTATTTGGAAAATTCATCGATTCACTGATCATTGGGCTAATGTGGAAGTAATTAAAAGCCCTATTATTGAATTCACTGACCCCGAATCTGATATGAAACTATTTTGTCAAGCGATGGTGGAATCATGGAAAGAATTTAAGGTTGTAGGTGAAAATATTACCACATTTAATATCAGCGAAATTAATGAAGATGAAAAATACCAAAGTAATTTTAAGAAAACATTTCAAAAATCTTAAAAACAATTTTCAGTTCACGATATTTCAAAAGCAATGGAATGGGATTGGCGATACCGTAATGAAATAAATTTGCATGTTGAAGTTAAATTTAATTATTGCATACATATTTAAAAATTAAAAAAACAATTGAATTTTTTAAAAGCTTTTTTTGAATGAAATAAATAAATATTATGAGTATCGAAAAACGAAAGAAATACATACTATTTGTTTTTTTTTCCACGATGAGGAGGAATAGCCGTATTCGGTTTAAATCACAATGAACCCAACATAAAAATAAAGTGCAACAACATAAACCATGGGACTTCATCATTTTTTAAAACAAAATTTAAGATTACAAATTATAAAGTTAAGAGAAGATCTCACATTGATCTTTTGGACTTGCATCTTTTTTCTTTTTTTGTTATTTGTTTGTTTTTTGCTTCACGAAAAAATACTTTACTGCTTTTTTTTACCGAAGACAAAAATGTTTCTTTAACTTTCTTTTTATCGAAGCATACACTGCTGATTTTTATCGCAAAAAAAAGAAAAAAAGAAGTGTAAAATATTTATACGAGGGTTTTTGTTTAAATTTTGCTTGTAACAACACTAATCATTAAGTCATTTAAAAGCTTAGTTGAATTAAATCGAAAACTACCATAACCTTTCATTTTTGGATTATCATTATCACATAATTTAAAAATGTCAAAACCTTTAGCTGTAAAAACTGAAGTAAGTTTTTTAGTTTTTAATCGAAAAAATAAAATTTGGATTTAGATTCGAGAATATTTTGGTGAATTTTCATGGAAAATAAAAAATGTTGCGATCATTGGACAAACCCGAAAATAATTAAAAGCCCCATCATTGAATTCATGGATCCACAAAGTGGAAAGGTACTAAAATGTCAAGCAATCATGGATTCATGGGAGCATTTTAAAGTTGAAGGTGATGAACTTATGGCGTTTAAATTGCATGTTATCTCAGAAATAGGTGAAAAAATACTTCGTAAGTCTTTTTCTCATTCTGAACTACAAAATATATTTTAAATTTTTATTTCGTCGAATTTTCAGTTCATAACATTAAGAAAGCTATGGAATATGATTGGCGTTATAAAAATGAAATAGAGCTTCATGTAAGCGTTCATTTTGCTTTCTATTGTTAATAATTTATGTTTTTTAATTGCATCCTTTTCTAATGTTTTGCAATAAATTTTTTAATCAATCGCTAATAGCTGGTTTTAAACAATTTTTATAATTTTAAAGAAAATAAAACATTGTAAAAGATCGATCAAAAATAATTGCATTTTTTGATTACAATAAATATTTTGACAAAATATTAGAAGCTTTCATATTTTACACTATTTATTACACCTTTTTAAAAAAGCTGAAGCATTGTAATAATAAAAAACATTCATGATCCAGTTGCATTAGTTGTTTGATCATCATCATCTTGATAAAACGAGAGAGAGCGACTGGGCTCTCTCTCTCACTCTCGCTTCCACTGTACTGTGAACGTTGGCGTTATTTCTCTTGTTTGCCATAAAGTTAAAAAAAGTGCTTGAAAAAAATGCGAATAAACTCTGCAACTTTTTTTTAAATCCAAAAACAATCCTTTGTAAAAGATTGATTTTTAGATAAGTTATTTATGGATGAATAACTTTTTATTTCCAGTTTGGGGCCATGAACAGTTGTCATCACTCTTTCGCGTAAATTATTTGCCTGTGACTGATCGTCGTCTCTCAACTATTGACATTCAACCCATCCATTGGAGGAAGCGTTTTTCATTTGTTTATTGTCCTCAATTGATTGCCTCCTTCTTTCCTTTATTTTGTTTCAAACATTGTTTATACAAATTTTGATTTTATCGCGAAGCATTTGATGTTGGTAGTTGTTGTTGCGATTCCTTGTTTGTTATTCTATGTTAACTTAGTATAGTATTTTCAGGTTCTTCTTCGAACTATGTGGTAAAGTAGTTGAATCTACATAAATATTGGTGCTACTTTCTGGTTTCTCTAATAATATTATTAACTTTTTTAAACGGGTTTAAAAAGATACTTCTACAAAATGATTCGATTTCGACCAACTCCCAAAGCTTTTATATATCTCATCGTTATTTTTGGTCTTTTATTCTGCTTTCATCGATCTTTTATTTCTCGTGATGTTCAAACTGATAGTCAATTTATAAAACAATATTTTGATGATGGCACTCTTCAAACGCCTCCAAGCATGCATGAAGTGAGTCATTTTGTTTGTTTACTTTTTAATTTTTATCGATCTTTTTTTTTTTCAGCCACCTCCATCATCACTCAAAATCAATGTTTTAAATTTTGATCCTGAAGCTGCAAGTACTAATACTGCGACGGTGAAAGGAACTGAAAGCTCGGTAGGGAATTCTTCAACCTTACACATTTGATCATATAAACTTTTTAGTTTTGTAAAATTCCAAAACTTGATGTTTCTAATCCTCAGATTCTAAAAGAATATCACGATCCTCAACCGCTTAATTGTGAAAAATTTCCAACAAATTGGTTATTCGTCGATGAAAATGGTAAACTTCAAGCAACTGAATACGGCAAAACGTAAGCTTTATAACGGGTTTATATTTAGGTAAAAATCTAATATTTTAATTTTAGCCAAATCGGTGTTGACAAGATCGCTTGTAATGCAAGTTACTTTAATAGATTGACGGATATGAAGCTAAAATGGAAGAAATTGGGTCCTGTTCCAATTGGATATGCTTTAACGGAAGGTGATTTTACCATGGTTAATTGCACCGCTGGAGCACAAAGATGGTTTGATTTTTGATATACATTTTATTGTTTGATTATACAATGGTTTTTAGGAAGCACGTTTTCATGAACATTGCACCTAAAAAAGAAGTCCTTGATAGGGCTGAATCAACTAAACGTTCTTCCTCATGGTCTGGACTTTCTGTTTATTGGTTTTCATTAGATTCAATGTCACAAATGGCTTTCCGTCGATCACTTCCGAAAACATTTGAATATTTGGAAAAGAAAATGGGTTCAATTGTTATGAATGGATACAACATTGTTGGTGATGGAACTCCACAAGCTTTCATTCCTATTTTGACTGGCAAAACAGAACTTGAACTTCCGTTAACAAGAAAACGCTATGCAAACGCAAAATTTGTTGATGTTTATCCATTTATTTGGAATAATTTCTCTGATGCTGGTTATGCGACGATGTATGGAGAAGATGCAGCAAATGTTGGAACATTTACATATCGTCTCAAAGGATTCCGCAAACAACCAACTGATCATTACACTCGAACCTTCTTCCTTTTATCAGAAAAGTTCTTTCCAAGTTATCACTGCTTTGGTTCTGAAACTCAGTTTCAATCTTGGATTCGTTATGGCAAAGAATTTATGGAAAAATATCCAAAAGAAGTTCCAAAGTTTGGCATCCTTCACCACAGCGATCTTTCTCATGATGATATTACTCTTGTCAAATTAGCCGACGATGATCTCAAATCTCATTTTGATAAACTTTTTGAAGGTGGATTTTTGGATAATGCTGTGGTATTTGTAGGCGCTGATCATGGACATCGTTTTGCCGCTTTACGAGAAACTCAACAAGGTCAAATGGAAGAACGCCTACCTTTCATATCTGTTTTCCTTCCAGAATCTTTCACTACAACACCCAAAGGCCAAAAAATATATCGTAATCTCAAAGCAAACGCTGATCGACTCACAACACCTTTCGATATTCATGCAACTTTTGAAGATATTTTATCACTTCCTGATGATTTGGATACTGTTCAACTCTCGGATCAACGATCATTATCTCTTTTTCGGCCAATTTCTGAAACTCGATCATGTCAACAAGCTGGTATTGAACCTCATTGGTGTACGTGTTTGAGTTGGCAAGAAGCTGACGAAAAAATTTCAATTGAACTTGCAAAAGCTGTTATTCAAACTATCAATTCGTATACCGTGAAGGAGAGAAAGCACTGCGCTCCATTGTTTTTGCAAAAGCTTGTTGATTCCAAGAAGCTTGTTCCTGATGATAAAGTTTTGAAGTATGGAGGAAATCAAGATGCTGATGGATTTGTACCGAAGTTTACTGGAAATGCAACGGTTACTTTTGCAACGTATATGATAAGTTTCACGACTCTACCAGGCAATGCTAAATACGAGGTGAGTTTTTTTTCTTCTTGTCTATCATGATAGTTAACCTTATTTATTTTCAGGCTACTGTGCAATATGATGACAAATCTGAAGAGATTACTGTTGATATGTTAGCCATATCACATGTAAATAAATATGGTGATACTCCTCATTGTATTATTGATAAGAATTACTTCCTTGCTACTTACTGCGTCTGCTATGATAAAATTGGAGGAATTTGAATGTGCCATAATAAAACCAATCAATGAACAAAAATCTTTAAACGGGCATTTATTATTTATGTATTTTCAGTTACGGTGCTTTTAATAATATTGTATTTTAAATTGTTTTTTGTATTTACTTGATAAATTTTAATAATAAAATTATTTTAATAAAGACATTTTATTTATCCTTTTTTTGTTGGTTTAACTACCTTTGATGGATTACCTTTGTCAAATGGAATCATAATAACTTAAAAGCGTTTACATTTAGTGTAATAAGATGACACCAAATAAAAAAGAATCATTAACTCGAGACGAAATTATTGCTGCATGTGCGCCATCAACTGATGATGATAGACGTTGTGAATTATGTAGAGTTGTATTTCAAAATCGTGGAGCTAAAACATTACATCAACTGAAAACTCATAAAATTGGAGAAAAAGTATCACAAGAAAAGATAACGGAAGAAGTGGCTCAAATTGGTGAAGATCAAACAAGTAATGAATCATCTTTGTTGTTCCCAGAAACTTCAAAAAGCAATTTCCAATGCAGCGATTGTGAAAAAAGTTTCAAATCAAAAAAGCTATTGGTTCAACATTTTCAAAAAGTTCACTCACCAAAAGATATTGAATGTAAGGATTGTGGAAAGACATTTGCACTTGACAGAGATCTTCGATATCATCAAACTAATCGATGCAAAAAAAGTCTCAAAAGAGCTGGTGGGTCATCAGAAGCTGGACCGAGGAAATCTAAAAGGTTGGTTTACCATTCTTCATGATTTTTTTTGTTAAATTTTAAAAACTTTTAGAACAAATACGGCATATGAGAATCCTGCTCAATGGAGTATTGAATTACCGCCACATTATAAAATTATTGATACTTCTAAAATGGTTTCAACATCAACTCAAACTGATAATCATGTTCATGATGCTGGCCTTCAAGTTTATATCGAACAAGTGAGTGCTACAATTGTTATAGTTTTCATGGATGTTTAATCTTATCTCTTTCTTTTTAGCCATATTATGATTCTCATTCTCAATATTCAACGCAAACAGATCCAATGTACATAAATCAATATCAACAAACTTATGGGATACCATGTTCAACTTACACTGATTGGAGACATACTGAAACTCAAACTCAAAATCTTACAACTTCAATCGGAACGATAACACCATATTGGCCTCAAGAAAATGGTTACACGACGCAGATGACGGATAGCCATTCAATGACTGAAAATAATTATCAAATACTTTATGAAAATCCAAATGAATAAATCTTTATTTATATTCGTTGTTTTGAAAATTAACATAACCTAACTTATTTGCATGTGGAATCGACATTACTAATCAAATTTGGAACAATCATTTTGCTTTAGTGCGGCTGTTGATAAGAAGCTTTTAGATTAAACAAACTAAACGAATTCTTTAAGTAAATTTTGGATTGTTAGGTTGAAATGGCTGATAAAACATAATCAAAAGTCAGTTCGACATATTGCAAAGATAAATTGGTTGGCTAAACACCAACAAAGAAGCAAAAATCCCAAAAAATCTAACAATCGAAACAAAGTTAAAATCAACAATTTATTTAATTCACGATCCTCAATAAAAGTAAAACACAACAAAAAAAAAAGTTTAACAAAGTAAAAAAAGTAAAACACCAAGAGAGATCGTAACTTTAACATTATTATTCTTCTTCGACAGGAGTATACTTGGCCATTTCTTGTTGATAACGTTCTCGATCAGCGGCAGCCATCTTTTCCCATTTTGACTTATCTTCAAGCTTCTTCCATGCATTTCCACCAGCTTTGGCTGCAGATTTTCGAAATCGCTTTTCCTTTGCAGCTTCAGCAAGAGTAAAGTGTTCACGATTTTCTTTCATGTAATACATGAAGGATGACAATGGACCTTTTGGACGACCAATAGAAGGAGCAGGAGCGGATTTGACTTTCTTTGCGATAGCGGCGGTCTTCTTTTTTGCAGGAGCCATGATCAAGAGCAATAACAAGAGAGTTGGAAGCGACTATAAAAAGATAATGATTTAGACTGGTAACAAAAAAGACGAAGAAGATAAAAGCGAAACGCGATAGAAAATAGCAAATGATAAAAACTGAATGAAGCTAACAATAATGAAACATTTAATTTTTGGCGCCAATTCAGCAGCTGAAGCTTTCGTGCTTCATGCAATCGCCGTGAGAGACTCGTATGATTTAAATAAATTCTTTTGATTGATGCTTTTCCTCTCTCAAATTTTTGAAACGTTTTCATGTATGTAATTTATTGAACATTGTTATTGTTTTGGAATTTTGTGAAAAAAATGCCATCGTTGCTTTTTATTTACAGTTGTTTGATTGCTCATATTTTTCTTTATATATTTCCGTTCATTTAATGTTAAAAAAAGACTAAAAACCTTTGAAATATCTTGCATTGTGTTTTAAAGAAGTGTGCTTGCTAAAAAATATCTCATTGTTATCTGTATTTTCCCATCCTTAAACGTTAAGCATATTTTTTTATTTTACACATATATAAAACAATTAAACATCTTCTTCATTATCAGCTGTCAACATAGCACAAGTGGCCCAATAAACAGCATTAAAACAAACAAAAGCTAAAGGAGTTAAAAATCTTGCATAATAATCAATTTTTGCTGGTAAATAATCGGGTTTAACAAAGAATTTTCTAAATTTTTCTCTTAAACTTATTTGTGGACGACATAAAATAAATGTTGGAGGTGGTTCTTGTGGCTGTCCCTAAAATAATTTCTTGTAATGTAAGAGAGTATTTTTATTGTTAATAAGAATGAACATACTAAACCACAAGTGCATGGAGGTTGATAAAATTCAGTTTCTTCCATAAAAAATTGACGTTTTTGTGATTTTCGAATTTGTTCTCGCCGATTGGATGCAGGTTTATGATTTGAATCAATATACGCCACTACTGCATATTCAAGTAATGCTCCAAAGACAAAGGTTTGACACGTACCCAACCAATAATCCACAAGTTTTATATAACTAACTGGAGGTAATTTTGAATTTATTGATGATTGTACGGTCGTCATTGTTGTCATCGTGAGTGTTCCAAGTGCCACACGACCGGCTGTACTTCTTTGATCAATCCAAAATGAAACCCATGAAACTACCACGATCTAAAGTTGGGAATAGGAGAAAAAATAATAATGGAAGAATGAATGAAAACAAACCATTCCAGTTGGAATATATAATTGGAAAACATAATAACTAAATAATCGACTGAGTTTTAATCTCATTCTCAAACAAGCATATGATCCTAAAGTTTAGTTTTTACAGTCATTGTTGAAATTGTATTACCTGTATTTGTATGACTCGTGCATTCATGTCCTGTATCAATTTTATCCAAATGAAAATTAGGCAAATCATTTCCAACTCCAGCTTTTAATTGAACTGGATCCCCACTTGTATCCCATTCATATACGATATCATTGGTTGTATGAGCATAACTAATTAAATCAAAATCGCAATGTTGGAAATCTAATGGATATAATTTTAAATGCATTGGGCATGAAAGTGTTAGAGATAATCGAACACTATAAAGAACTTTGCCATCAGCATAAATTCTCAAAAACATATTTTCTGTATCAATCATATGGCGATGGGCCGATTTTTCTGTTGGAAAAAAGGTATCTGGCGACCAAACATTATTTTTTACATGAGGTACAGTTAAAAATTTTGGATAATTTGGATATTTTAATAATTCAAATGCTAATCTTCTATCATACCATTGTTCTCTAAATGTTATTTGCATGCTATATTCCTAAAATTACAGCGTTATTCAGAGAGTCAAAAATTTTTAAAGTAAATTACCATATTAACCACATCTATTTTACTTATCATTCTTACAAGAATATTAACTTTAACTAAAACAGGCCCGTGTGTTTCTAAAAAAAAATTTTCAAACATTATTTCCATTTTAGCAAATTTACTATAATGTTACCAGATAGGTTAGTTGGCGGTGGACGAACTCTTTGATCATAGCCTTTTAAAAGTTCTTGAAGAATTAATTGATCTTGTGCATCTGGGTCCACATGTGAAACTGATTCATTTACCCGATATGAATTGATATTTGATATAAATTGAGCAAAAAATAAAAATATTAATAATAAATATCTTTCTCTTGAATATTTTATAATATAAAAGTTTGAAGAATAAAAAGCTGTTTTGAAATTCATCATCCCTTTTTTTAGTTTATTGAAGCTTGAAATAATAATAATGTGTATGTTTTTGGAGCAGTTTAAAAAAAATAATTATATGATTGAATGCTGCTGATAAAACATGACGCAAAATTCTAAAATTGAAGGGCATTTATTAGAAAATGTTAAAATTGAATAAAAGTTTACAGAAAAAGCAAATAAAAAAGGGTTAGCAAAAATAAATTTTGTGAAAAAATATCTTAATTTTACTACTTTTTTGTGCCTAAAAACATTTCTGCGTTTTTAATATTGAGAGAGAATTGTACGAGGAAGAAAGAATCAGGAAATCATTCAAAAGAGAATATTTTTTTTAAATAAAGCAAATAAACAATGAAATGCTGGTTACTAACTTTTCTTGATGATTAAAGTCAAAAGAAAGTAAAACACAAAGTCCTTGAGTTAAGAAAGAAGAAGGCAATGTAAAACTTTTTAAAAATTTAATAAAATTATGCAATAACAGTCTAAAATCCATGCTTTGCAGATTCCTTTTAAAGTAAAATTACAATCAACAGAAAAATGTTTGAAATATTTTTATTAAAAATCAACGCAAAAATTAAAAAAGTATCGATTACAAAAGCTTGGTAAAAATTTGTGGGAGAAAAACCAGTGACACGGGATCCACATATGTTTTTAAAAAAAAAATATAAATTAAAATAGATAAGAATGAGCTCTTCATTTTGATACCAAATATGTAGTAAGGAGAATGAAAAAAGGGGCGCTTCGCGCCCCTTGAAGTGGAAGTTATCATCCATCCACCCAAAGATCCATCAACCCAAAGATCCATAAACCCAAAGATCCATCAACCCAAAGATCTATCAACCCAAAGATCCATCAACCCAAAGATCTATCAACCCAAGGATCCATCAACCCAAAGATCTATCAACCCAAGGATACCGAGAAATCCACCCAAAGATCCATCAACCCAAAGATCCATCAACCCAAAGATCCATCAACCCAAAGATCCATCAACCCAAAGATCCATCAACCCAAAGATCCATCAACCCAAAGATACCGAGAAATCCACCCAAAACAGTAAAGAGATCCATAAAAATCCACATAAAGATACATCCACCCTAAGATCGATCAACCAAAAGTTCGATCTACCTTAGTCAAATATCCACCCGAAGCTCTCCTAATATCCACCAAAATATCCACGAAAATCCACCGAAAACAGTTGAAAGATCCATGGAAATTCACCCAAGGATCATTCAAATTCCGCGGAAGGATCTATCATAACCCACCCGAAGATCCATAAAAATCAACCCGTGGATCATTCAAAATCAATCCAAGAATTTTTCTAAATCCACTCAAAGAACGGTAAAAATCCATAAAAATCCACTCACAGATCCATAAACCCAAAATCCATAAACACAAAAACCATCGAAAATCCACCAAAAGATCGATCAACCAAAGATACATTACCCCAAATTTGGTCAAAAACATTAAAAATATGCTAATTTTTCGATAAATATCGCTTTTTTATTATTCTAATTATGTTATAAAATTAGCATAAATTATTTTAATAATATTTCCCTCCATTTTATAGTTAAAGATATTCAAAAAAATTATTTACATCTCCGCGGTTTCGAACTTCCATCAACCTTTCAATACACCGCCTTCCACCACTGAGCAAGTGCGACAAAGGAAGGGAAAATGCATGTTGCAAAATTTTTTCATCGATTTTTGAAAAAAAAAAATGGTACCTTAATAATGCAAACGGGGCCAACTTTTCTCTAAGCCCAATAACTTTAGTTAAAATATAAAAAGGAAAATCAAATTTGTCATATTCTGAAGTTCTGCACCTCCTAGTTTCATAGTTAAACCATTGAATGGAAAAAAAGTTTTAGTCAAAAAACTGTGATTTTCGCGAAAAACTTTAAATTATGCTAATTAATCGTTAAAAAGCCAAGATATTATGATAAATAGCATTAAATAATGATATATAATTAGTTTTGAAATAGTTACTAACCACTTTAATAGGATGGGAACCTCCCATAAATTTTTCTGTGTTTAGAGGAACCAGTGACACGGGATCCACATATGTTTTTAAAAAAAAAATATAAATTAAAATAGATAAGAATGAGCTCTTCATTTTGATACCAAATATGTAGTAAGGAGAATGAAAAAAGGGGCGCTTCGCGCCCCTTGAAGTGGAAGTTATCATCCATCCACCCAAAGATCCATCAACCCAAAGATCCATAAACCCAAAGATCCATCAACCCAAAGATCTATCAACCCAAAGATCCATCAACCCAAAGATCTATCAACCCAAGGATCCATCAACCCAAAGATCTATCAACCCAAGGATACCGAGAAATCCACCCAAAGATCCATCAACCCAAAGATCCATCAACCCAAAGATCTATCAACCCAAGGATCTATCAACCCAAGGATACCGAGAAATCCACCCAAAGATCCATCAACCCAAAGATCCATCAACCCAAAGATCCATCAACCCAAAGATCCATCAACCCAAAGATACCGAGAAATCCACCCAAAACAGTAAAGAGATCCATAAAAATCCACCTAAAGATACATCCACCCTAAGATCGATCAACCAAAAGTTCGATCTACCTTAGTCAAATATCCACCCGAAGCTCTCCTAATATCCACCAAAATATCCACGAAAATCCACCGAAAACAGTTGAAAGATCCATGGAAATTCACCCAAGGATCATTCAAATTCCGCGGAAGGATCTATCATAACCCACCCGAAGATCCATAAAAATCAACCCGTGGATCATTCAAAATCAATCCAAGAATTTTTCTAAATCCACTCAAAGAACGGTAAAAATCCATAAAAATCCACTCACAGATCCATAAACCCAAAATCCATAAACACAAAAACCATCGAAAATCCACCAAAAGATCGATCAACCAAAGATACATTACCCCAAATTTGGTCAAAAACATTAAAAATATGCTAATTTTTCGATAAATATCGCTTTTTTATTATTCTAATTATGTTATAAAATTAGCATAAATTATTTTAATAATATTTCCCTCCATTTTATAGTTAAAGATATTCAAAAAAATTATTTACATCTCCGCGGTTTCGAACTTCCATCAACCTTTCAATACACCGCCTTCCACCACTGAGCAAGTGCGACAAAGGAAGGGAAAATGCATGTTGCAAAATTTTTTCATCGATTTTTGAAAAAAAAAAATGGTACCTTAATAATGCAAACGGGGCCAACTTTTCTCTAAGCCCAATAACTTTAGTTAAAATATAAAAAGGAAAATCAAATTTGTCATATTCTGAAGTTCTGCACCTCCTAGTTTCATAGTTAAACCATTGAATGGAAAAAAAGTTTTAGTCAAAAAACTGTGATTTTCGCGAAAAACTTTAAATTATGCTAATTAATCGTTAAAAAGCCAAGATATTATGATAAATAGCATTAAATAATGATATATAATTAGTTTTGAAATAGTTACTAACCACTTTAATAGGATGGGAACCTCCCATAAATTTTTCTGTGTTTAGAGGAACCAGTGACACGGGATCCACATATGTTTTTAAAAAAAAAATATAAATTAAAATAGATAAGAATGAGCTCTTCATTTTGATACCAAATATGTAGTAAGGAGAATGAAAAAAGGGGCGCTTCGCGCCCCTTGAAGTGGAAGTTATCATCCATCCACCCAAAGATCCATCAACCCAAAGATCCATAAACCCAAAGATCCATCAACCCAAAGATCTATCAACCCAAAGATCCATCAACCCAAAGATCTATCAACCCAAGGATCTATCAACCCAAGGATACCGAGAAATCCACCCAAAGATCCATCAACCCAAAGATCCATCAACCCAAAGATCCATCAACCCAAAGATCCATCAACCCAAAGATCCATCAACCCAAAGATACCGAGAAATCCACCCAAAACAGTAAAGAGATCCATAAAAATCCACATAAAGATACATCCACCCTAAGATCGATCAACCAAAAGTTCGATCTACCTTAGTCAAATATCCACCCGAAGCTCTCCTAATATCCACCAAAATATCCACGAAAATCCACCGAAAACAGTTGAAAGATCCATGGAAATTCACCCAAGGATCATTCAAATTCCGCGGAAGGATCTATCATAACCCACCCGAAGATCCATAAAAATCAACCCGTGGATCATTCAAAATCAATCCAAGAATTTTTCTAAATCCACTCAAAGAACGGTAAAAATCCATAAAAATCCACTCACAGATCCATAAACCCAAAATCCATAAACACAAAAACCATCGAAAATCCACCAAAAGATCGATCAACCAAAGATACATTACCCCAAATTTGGTCAAAAACATTAAAAATATGCTAATTTTTCGATAAATATCGCTTTTTTATTATTCTAATTATGTTATAAAATTAGCATAAATTATTTTAATAATATTTCCCTCCATTTTATAGTTAAAGATATTCAAAAAAATTATTTACATCTCCGCGGTTTCGAACTTCCATCAACCTTTCAATACACCGCCTTCCACCACTGAGCAAGTGCGACAAAGGAAGGGAAAATGCATGTTGCAAAATTTTTTCATCGATTTTTGAAAAAAAAAAATGGTACCTTAATAATGCAAACGGGGCCAACTTTTCTCTAAGCCCAATAACTTTAGTTAAAATATAAAAAGGAAAATCAAATTTGTCATATTCTGAAGTTCTGCACCTCCTAGTTTCATAGTTAAACCATTGAATGGAAAAAAAGTTTTAGTCAAAAAACTGTGATTTTCGCGAAAAACTTTAAATTATGCTAATTAATCGTTAAAAAGCCAAGATATTATGATAAATAGCATTAAATAATGATATATAATTAGTTTTGAAATAGTTACTAACCACTTTAATAGGATGGGAACCTCCCATAAATTTTTCTGTGTTTAGAGGAACCAGTGACACGGGATCCACATATGTTTTTAAAAAAAAAATATAAATTAAAATAGATAAGAATGAGCTCTTCATTTTGATACCAAATATGTAGTAAGGAGAATGAAAAAAGGGGCGCTTCGCGCCCCTTGAAGTGGAAGTTATCATCCATCCACCCAAAGATCCATCAACCCAAAGATCCATAAACCCAAAGATCCATCAACCCAAAGATCTATCAACCCAAAGATCCATCAACCCAAAGATCTATCAACCCAAGGATCCATCAACCCAAAGATCTATCAACCCAAGGATACCGAGAAATCCACCCAAAGATCCATCAACCCAAAGATCCATCAACCCAAAGATCTATCAACCCAAGGATCTATCAACCCAAGGATACCGAGAAATCCACCCAAAGATCCATCAACCCAAAGATCCATCAACCCAAAGATCCATCAACCCAAAGATCCATCAACCCAAAGATACCGAGAAATCCACCCAAAACAGTAAAGAGATCCATAAAAATCCACCTAAAGATACATCCACCCTAAGATCGATCAACCAAAAGTTCGATCTACCTTAGTCAAATATCCACCCGAAGCTCTCCTAATATCCACCAAAATATCCACGAAAATCCACCGAAAACAGTTGAAAGATCCATGGAAATTCACCCAAGGATCATTCAAATTCCGCGGAAGGATCTATCATAACCCACCCGAAGATCCATAAAAATCAACCCGTGGATCATTCAAAATCAATCCAAGAATTTTTCTAAATCCACTCAAAGAACGGTAAAAATCCATAAAAATCCACTCACAGATCCATAAACCCAAAATCCATAAACACAAAAACCATCGAAAATCCACCAAAAGATCGATCAACCAAAGATACATTACCCCAAATTTGGTCAAAAACATTAAAAATATGCTAATTTTTCGATAAATATCGCTTTTTTATTATTCTAATTATGTTATAAAATTAGCATAAATTATTTTAATAATATTTCCCTCCATTTTATAGTTAAAGATATTCAAAAAAATTATTTACATCTCCGCGGTTTCGAACTTCCATCAACCTTTCAATACACCGCCTTCCACCACTGAGCAAGTGCGACAAAGGAAGGGAAAATGCATGTTGCAAAATTTTTTCATCGATTTTTGAAAAAAAAAAATGGTACCTTAATAATGCAAACGGGGCCAACTTTTCTCTAAGCCCAATAACTTTAGTTAAAATATAAAAAGGAAAATCAAATTTGTCATATTCTGAAGTTCTGCACCTCCTAGTTTCATAGTTAAACCATTGAATGGAAAAAAAGTTTTAGTCAAAAAACTGTGATTTTCGCGAAAAACTTTAAATTATGCTAATTAATCGTTAAAAAGCCAAGATATTATGATAAATAGCATTAAATAATGATATATAATTAGTTTTGAAATAGTTACTAACAACTTTAATAGGATGGGAACCTCCCATAAATTTTTCTGTGTTTAGAGGAACCAGTGACACGGGATCCACATATGTTTTTAAAAAAAAAATATAAATTAAAATAGATAAGAATGAGCTCTTCATTTTGATACCAAATATGTAGTAAGGAGAATGAAAAAAGGGGCGCTTCGCGCCCCTTGAAGTGGAAGTTATCATCCATCCACCCAAAGATCCATCAACCCAAAGATCCATAAACCCAAAGATCCATCAACCCAAAGATCTATCAACCCAAAGATCCATCAACCCAAAGATCTATCAACCCAAGGATCCATCAACCCAAAGATCTATCAACCCAAGGATACCGAGAAATCCACCCAAAGATCCATCAACCCAAAGATCCATCAACCCAAAGATCTATCAACCCAAGGATCTATCAACCCAAGGATACCGAGAAATCCACCCAAAGATCCATCAACCCAAAGATCCATCAACCCAAAGATCCATCAACCCAAAGATCCATCAACCCAAAGATCCATCAACCCAAAGATACCGAGAAATCCACCCAAAACAGTAAAGAGATCCATAAAAATCCACATAAAGATACATCCACCCTAAGATCGATCAACCAAAAGTTCGATCTACCTTAGTCAAATATCCACCCGAAGCTCTCCTAATATCCACCAAAATATCCACGAAAATCCACCGAAAACAGTTGAAAGATCCATGGAAATTCACCCAAGGATCATTCAAATTCCGCGGAAGGATCTATCATAACCCACCCGAAGATCCATAAAAATCAACCCGTGGATCATTCAAAATCAATCCAAGAATTTTTCTAAATCCACTCAAAGAACGGTAAAAATCCATAAAAATCCACTCACAGATCCATAAACCCAAAATCCATAAACACAAAAACCATCGAAAATCCACCAAAAGATCGATCAACCAAAGATACATTACCCCAAATTTGGTCAAAAACATTAAAAATATGCTAATTTTTCGATAAATATCGCTTTTTTATTATTCTAATTATGTTATAAAATTAGCATAAATTATTTTAATAATATTTCCCTCCATTTTATAGTTAAAGATATTCAAAAAAATTATTTACATCTCCGCGGTTTCGAACTTCCATCAACCTTTCAATACACCGCCTTCCACCACTGAGCAAGTGCGACAAAGGAAGGGAAAATGCATGTTGCAAAATTTTTTCATCGATTTTTGAAAAAAAAAAATGGTACCTTAATAATGCAAACGGGGCCAACTTTTCTCTAAGCCCAATAACTTTAGTTAAAATATAAAAAGGAAAATCAAATTTGTCATATTCTGAAGTTCTGCACCTCCTAGTTTCATAGTTAAACCATTGAATGGAAAAAAAGTTTTAGTCAAAAAACTGTGATTTTCGCGAAAAACTTTAAATTATGCTAATTAATCGTTAAAAAGCCAAGATATTATGATAAATAGCATTAAATAATGATATATAATTAGTTTTGAAATAGTTACTAACCACTTTAATAGGATGGGAACCTCCCATAAATTTTTCTGTGTTTAGAGGAACCAGTGACACGGGATCCACATATGTTTTTAAAAAAAAAATATAAATTAAAATAGATAAGAATGAGCTCTTCATTTTGATACCAAATATGTAGTAAGGAGAATGAAAAAAGGGGCGCTTCGCGCCCCTTGAAGTGGAAGTTATCATCCATCCACCCAAAGATCCATCAACCCAAAGATCCATAAACCCAAAGATCCATCAACCCAAAGATCTATCAACCCAAAGATCCATCAACCCAAAGATCTATCAACCCAAGGATCCATCAACCCAAAGATCTATCAACCCAAGGATACCGAGAAATCCACCCAAAGATCCATCAACCCAAAGATCCATCAACCCAAAGATCTATCAACCCAAGGATCTATCAACCCAAGGATACCGAGAAATCCACCCAAAGATCCATCAACCCAAAGATCCATCAACCCAAAGATCCATCAACCCAAAGATCCATCAACCCAAAGATACCGAGAAATCCACCCAAAACAGTAAAGAGATCCATAAAAATCCACCTAAAGATACATCCACCCTAAGATCGATCAACCAAAAGTTCGATCTACCTTAGTCAAATATCCACCCGAAGCTCTCCTAATATCCACCAAAATATCCACGAAAATCCACCGAAAACAGTTGAAAGATCCATGGAAATTCACCCAAGGATCATTCAAATTCCGCGGAAGGATCTATCATAACCCACCCGAAGATCCATAAAAATCAACCCGTGGATCATTCAAAATCAATCCAAGAATTTTTCTAAATCCACTCAAAGAACGGTAAAAATCCATAAAAATCCACTCACAGATCCATAAACCCAAAATCCATAAACACAAAAACCATCGAAAATCCACCAAAAGATCGATCAACCAAAGATACATTACCCCAAATTTGGTCAAAAACATTAAAAATATGCTAATTTTTCGATAAATATCGCTTTTTTATTATTCTAATTATGTTATAAAATTAGCATAAATTATTTTAATAATATTTCCCTCCATTTTATAGTTAAAGATATTCAAAAAAATTATTTACATCTCCGCGGTTTCGAACTTCCATCAACCTTTCAATACACCGCCTTCCACCACTGAGCAAGTGCGACAAAGGAAGGGAAAATGCATGTTGCAAAATTTTTTCATCGATTTTTGAAAAAAAAAAATGGTACCTTAATAATGCAAACGGGGCCAACTTTTCTCTAAGCCCAATAACTTTAGTTAAAATATAAAAAGGAAAATCAAATTTGTCATATTCTGAAGTTCTGCACCTCCTAGTTTCATAGTTAAACCATTGAATGGAAAAAAAGTTTTAGTCAAAAAACTGTGATTTTCGCGAAAAACTTTAAATTATGCTAATTAATCGTTAAAAAGCCAAGATATTATGATAAATAGCATTAAATAATGATATATAATTAGTTTTGAAATAGTTACTAACCACTTTAATAGGATGGGAACCTCCCATAAATTTTTCTGTGTTTAGAGGAACCAGTGACACGGGATCCACATATGTTTTTAAAAAAAAAATATAAATTAAAATAGATAAGAATGAGCTCTTCATTTTGATACCAAATATGTAGTAAGGAGAATGAAAAAAGGGGCGCTTCGCGCCCCTTGAAGTGGAAGTTATCATCCATCCACCCAAAGATCCATCAACCCAAAGATCCATAAACCCAAAGATCCATCAACCCAAAGATCTATCAACCCAAAGATCCATCAACCCAAAGATCTATCAACCCAAGGATCCATCAACCCAAAGATCTATCAACCCAAGGATACCGAGAAATCCACCCAAAGATCCATCAACCCAAAGATCCATCAACCCAAAGATCTATCAACCCAAGGATCTATCAACCCAAGGATACCGAGAAATCCACCCAAAGATCCATCAACCCAAAGATCCATCAACCCAAAGATCCATCAACCCAAAGATCCATCAACCCAAAGATACCGAGAAATCCACCCAAAACAGTAAAGAGATCCATAAAAATCCACCTAAAGATACATCCACCCTAAGATCGATCAACCAAAAGTTCGATCTACCTTAGTCAAATATCCACCCGAAGCTCTCCTAATATCCACCAAAATATCCACGAAAATCCACCGAAAACAGTTGAAAGATCCATGGAAATTCACCCAAGGATCATTCAAATTCCGCGGAAGGATCTATCATAACCCACCCGAAGATCCATAAAAATCAACCCGTGGATCATTCAAAATCAATCCAAGAATTTTTCTAAATCCACTCAAAGAACGGTAAAAATCCATAAAAATCCACTCACAGATCCATAAACCCAAAATCCATAAACACAAAAACCATCGAAAATCCACCAAAAGATCGATCAACCAAAGATACATTACCCCAAATTTGGTCAAAAACATTAAAAATATGCTAATTTTTCGATAAATATCGCTTTTTTATTATTCTAATTATGTTATAAAATTAGCATAAATTATTTTAATAATATTTCCCTCCATTTTATAGTTAAAGATATTCAAAAAAATTATTTACATCTCCGCGGTTTCGAACTTCCATCAACCTTTCAATACACCGCCTTCCACCACTGAGCAAGTGCGACAAAGGAAGGGAAAATGCATGTTGCAAAATTTTTTCATCGATTTTTGAAAAAAAAAAATGGTACCTTAATAATGCAAACGGGGCCAACTTTTCTCTAAGCCCAATAACTTTAGTTAAAATATAAAAAGGAAAATCAAATTTGTCATATTCTGAAGTTCTGCACCTCCTAGTTTCATAGTTAAACCATTGAATGGAAAAAAAGTTTTAGTCAAAAAACTGTGATTTTCGCGAAAAACTTTAAATTATGCTAATTAATCGTTAAAAAGCCAAGATATTATGATAAATAGCATTAAATAATGATATATAATTAGTTTTGAAATAGTTACTAACCACTTTAATAGGATGGGAACCTCCCATAAATTTTTCTGTGTTTAGAGGAACCAGTGACACGGGATCCACATATGTTTTTAAAAAAAAAATATAAATTAAAATAGATAAGAATGAGCTCTTCATTTTGATACCAAATATGTAGTAAGGAGAATGAAAAAAGGGGCGCTTCGCGCCCCTTGAAGTGGAAGTTATCATCCATCCACCCAAAGATCCATCAACCCAAAGATCCATAAACCCAAAGATCCATCAACCCAAAGATCTATCAACCCAAAGATCCATCAACCCAAAGATCTATCAACCCAAGGATCCATCAACCCAAAGATCTATCAACCCAAGGATACCGAGAAATCCACCCAAAGATCCATCAACCCAAAGATCCATCAACCCAAAGATCTATCAACCCAAGGATCTATCAACCCAAGGATACCGAGAAATCCACCCAAAGATCCATCAACCCAAAGATCCATCAACCCAAAGATCCATCAACCCAAAGATCCATCAACCCAAAGATCCATCAACCCAAAGATCCATCAACCCAAAGATACCGAGAAATCCACCCAAAACAGTAAAGAGATCCATAAAAATCCACATAAAGATACATCCACCCTAAGATCGATCAACCAAAAGTTCGATCTACCTTAGTCAAATATCCACCCGAAGCTCTCCTAATATCCACCAAAATATCCACGAAAATCCACCGAAAACAGTTGAAAGATCCATGGAAATTCACCCAAGGATCATTCAAATTCCGCGGAAGGATCTATCATAACCCACCCGAAGATCCATAAAAATCAACCCGTGGATCATTCAAAATCAATCCAAGAATTTTTCTAAATCCACTCAAAGAACGGTAAAAATCCATAAAAATCCACTCACAGATCCATAAACCCAAAATCCATAAACACAAAAACCATCGAAAATCCACCAAAAGATCGATCAACCAAAGATACATTACCCCAAATTTGGTCAAAAACATTAAAAATATGCTAATTTTTCGATAAATATCGCTTTTTTATTATTCTAATTATGTTATAAAATTAGCATAAATTATTTTAATAATATTTCCCTCCATTTTATAGTTAAAGATATTCAAAAAAATTATTTACATCTCCGCGGTTTCGAACTTCCATCAACCTTTCAATACACCGCCTTCCACCACTGAGCAAGTGCGACAAAGGAAGGGAAAATGCATGTTGCAAAATTTTTTCATCGATTTTTGAAAAAAAAAATGGTACCTTAATAATGCAAACGGGGCCAACTTTTCTCTAAGCCCAATAACTTTAGTTAAAATATAAAAAGGAAAATCAAATTTGTCATATTCTGAAGTTCTGCACCTCCTAGTTTCATAGTTAAACCATTGAATGGAAAAAAAGTTTTAGTCAAAAAACTGTGATTTTCGCGAAAAACTTTAAATTATGCTAATTAATCGTTAAAAAGCCAAGATATTATGATAAATAGCATTAAATAATGATATATAATTAGTTTTGAAATAGTTACTAACCACTTTAATAGGATGGGAACCTCCCATAAATTTTTCTGTGTTTAGAGGAATGTTAAACAAAATTAGAAAAAAAAGAAAGCAAGCTTGAGTCTCATATCCCCACTTGAATTTTTTTGAGTATCATCATCCTTGAGTCTTTCAAAAGAAAAAGAAACTTCAACAAACAAGCGAATACATACACGAAAAAGGCGGATAAAAAAAGTAAGCTTTTCTCAAAAAATTTTTAACATCTTTTTCGCCCAACATTGATTCATATTTTTTTGTGCAAAAATAAAAATGAATCCAAAAAGTAATTTTTAATTTTTAATATTTTTAAAAGTTTTATAAAAATGCTACATTTTTGAGCAAAATATGTGAAAGAAGAGTAAAGAAGAGGAAAGAAGGATGGTTGGCTAATAAACACAAAAATATCTTTTTTTTACGCGCAAAAATGGCACAAGTGTAAAAGTCGCCGCTGAAAAACAGAAAGCATAAAAATAGGGTGTTTTTTTTAAAGTTTAGATGCTCATAAATTGAATTAATCAAAAGCCACAAGTCGGAATTCTTAACAAAAAAAAAATACAACAAAAGAATTACTTTTTCAATGAAAAATTTTGCTCTCGCAGAAAAAAAATAAGAGAGGTTTAGCAACAAAAATAACTATGATGACTTACAGTATTGACTCATTTTTATGCTATTCCAATTATGATATTTGTTTCACTAATAATAGCAACAACAAAAAAACTCGTGTTTTTATATTTAAAAATCTGAGTCAATTAACTGAGAGTAAAAAAAAATGTTCGTACTTTTTATGCAATCTTCTTTCTTTCTCTCCTTTTTTTACTCTTAAAAAAGAGTTATTTACATTTGAAAAAAAAATAAAGCGGGATGAAAGGGGAATAAAATGACGTAAAAAAGAAGATTGCGCTTTTCCAGAAGTTTTAATAAAAGTTTAGGGTTGAAAAAATTAAGTAAAGACTTGAAAATTATTGATACATAGTATTGTACTCCCATTCCATTTTTGCCTAATTACTAATTATGTTTTTCTCAAGATATAAAAAGGTATAGTAAACTTGTTAAAAAGCAAGCTACTATTAAGGGCTAATTTTTTTTTTTACTTTGACCTTTCAAAAAGTTGTTCGATAAAAATTCCAACTAAAAAGCGTGAAAAATTTTTTCTCTCTTATTCGGTCATCCGACTAAAAAGTAAAGCATAAGAAAAAAATTAGCAGAATTCCACTTGATGATTGCTTCTTCGTTTTCTCTTCTTCTTTTCTTTTTTAAATGTAAAAATTTCTTTTTGATTCGTTTTTTGAGGCATAAAAAACAGAAGGAAAGGCAAAGCTTTATGAAAAAAAAAATAAAATAAAGGCTAACGACCACATAATCCAAAATCAAGCTTGAGGGCAAAAAACAAAGTGATGAAAACTAAGCCATTTGCATCAAAGTTTAACTTATTTTTATATTTTTTCATGATAATTCGTGACTTTTGAAATTTTAAAAATGGTTGTGAGAATATAAAGGCTTGTTTATAAATAACTCTATGTAATAATGGTTAAAGAATAGATTTAGAATAAAATCTTTCATTATTGTATTAAAGTTTTGAGCCTGATATAATTCTATAAATTGACGAATTAAACAATTCCCAAAAAAAGTCGAAAGCGAAATAGTGTCTCCTCACTATGTGCTAATTGAACACCTCCAACTCGATTTAAATCTTTAAATCTCTTTAAACTATGTATACTAAAAAATATTTCTATTTTGAACAAAGTTTCCAAAATAACCCAGAAAACGAGAGGTATCCTTTTTTTCCTTTACTTTCTTCAAAAGTCAAAACATTTTCCCCAAAATTTAGATGAGAAAAAATAGTTAAATTTTCTCACGCTGCTTTTTTTTTCAAGTACATTATCCACATAAGCTTTTTTTCTTTTTAATTTTTTCGGGGCTTTTTTGAATTGAAGACAAAAAGCAGAGAAAAAAATGTGATGTGTTTTTTTTCTTTCAAGTTTTTGTTTTTAGACCCGTCGAAGTGAGTGAATTTAGAAGGAGGACATGCTGTACTCAAACATAAAAAAGAAGAGAAAATTCAGATGCCGCATTTTTTCTTTTTGTTTTTGAGTGGCCTTCTTCCTTTATTTTTCATGAAATAATAATATTCATCGAATTATTTATTTACTCAGAAAATAAAATATAAAAACATAGAAAAAAAACACATAGAGATTTAATTAATTGGAAGAAAAATAAAAATTAATTATAATAAAGCAATGCAACAACAATTTTCATGGAATATCCCGCTTTTTTTCTTTATAAAATATAAATATATTGTAACATGAAGGAAATAACAATAATAAAAAAGAAGCCGAAGAAAGAAAGAAGCATATTAGTTAGAATTTTATATTCTCAAAAAAGCGGCTCATTTGATAACATACAAAAAAATTCAATGATAATAAAATAATCAACGAAAATTTTACCAAAGTTCTTTTTATTTTTAGCAAACGGACAAAAAATAATAAGTTATTTTTTATTTTAAAAATGATGTTACATATGTTTTTTTGCTGCTGACCGTTGGTGGTTGAAGTGTCGAATCTCATTTTAGTTATATAGAAAATCTTTCACGCTTGTTTTTCAAAGTTTTTTTTACCCTTTTTTAAAAACTTTGTTTTTATAATTGGATACTTTTTATGGCAATATTTATCCTTTAAAACTAGCCATAATTGCTTTCCTTCTCCATTTAGGATGAAAGGAATGGATGAGAGTATGGAAAACCCCTTCAATATTGATCTTACTAAAGCCCAAGTTTTAAATATCCGAAGAGATTGTGTAAATCTTAATTTTTAAATTACAAAAAGTGCTTCTAAAGAATATAACTTCTGCTTTCAACCTGCATTTTTAAAGAAATTCAAGTAGCAGCAATTTTGAGATTAAAGTTTAATGCTTTGAAGAAAAAACCAAACGAAAACAATGGCCTTTAAGTGTTCTTTTATTCAAAACTTTTTTGTTTGTTTGAAGGAGTTGTTGGTTCAAGGAAAACTTCATGAATAAATAAATGCTAGAAATTGTCTAAATTAGGAAGCAAAAAAAAACATTTTAACCACTTTCAGGTTTTCAAGTGGCAGGCTTTCATAAATGATGAAGAGTTTTTTGTTTGCCGTGGTTGTCATTTACAAATAGGATGCTGATGAAAAAAATGCAGTGATAAATGAACCAGTTTACATAATTTGTTTTGTATAATATATAATAATTTAAGCAATAATACCAGATTCATTATCAGAAGTTGAAATACTATCAAATTTGGCACATTTTAGCCTTAATTTTTCATTTTCCACCAACAACAGATCTCTTTCGGTTTGAGCTTGGGCTAGTTGTCGCTCCAATCGGGCAATATACTGGCTTCTATCACTCATTTTATTTAACACTTTTTCTGAAATGTCAAATTGAAGGTGTTTCTTAAATTTCATGGAATTCAAACCTTTAAGGTTATTGACCTTGTCTGCGAGGGCGTTGATATCATTCACAACATTTTCCATTTGCTGCTCCTCCATGGCTTTTTTTTTGAGCAACTAAAAAAAATTAAAACTTTGATAAATGAAAAAAGCGCTTTTTTAAATTTAGTTAGAAAAAAAACTTTAATGCGAAAAATAAACTCTTCATAAAAAGTAAGAAACTAAGAAGGGTAAATGAGAGCTTCTCGACTCGATACATTAATTACGACCTTTTTGTTTAATGTTTGCATAAACCTTCTCGGAAATTGGAGGGAAAAAAGAAAAAAGTCTTCAACCAAAAAAATCGCGACACAAAATCAAATCAATAATTTTTTTGGGAGCTCAAAAATGATACATGCAAAGAAGGAAAGAAAAAAGTTCCTTAATCTTTGCTGGCATGATTTAAGAAAAGTGAACGCACAAACATGGCAAAAAAAAATGGGATAGACATTGAACGCGATCAAAGTCTTTCGCATTCGTTAATCTCTTATATTTGGAAATAGGATGAATCAATTTGATATGGTTAATGAAAAAAATAATTTCATTTAATTCGATGATAAAGAAAAATTAACAACCGCGTAGTTAATTCAAAATGAAAAAACCACAAATAAGCTTTTGTTTTAAAACATGAACTTTGTTTTATAATTTTCACTACCCCTTAAGGGTATGAAATAAAATAAACAAAAAAAAATTTGATTTAAAATTTAGAGAGCAGTGGCCGTGTTTTCTTCCAAAGCAAGCAAATTTAGAAAACAATGCTTTTTTAAGGTTGCATCAACGCCAACAGCTTCAATTTTCTGTCACTCATCAAAAAGCTTTAAATTAAAAATGCATAAAGCAACTTTTGGTGGCGAAAATTCAACACAGAAAAATTCACAGCATAGCGGTAATGTTTAAAACAATCAATGAAATCCTCACAAACTTCAAAGCGGTGAATCAAAAATATAATGATAAGCAAACCGCTTTAACTCAACCAAGGTTAAACAAAGCTTTTGTTATCTTTAAAATGAGAATAAAGAAAATACAAAAAGGGTACTTTTTTTTGTATGGTTGAAAAGAAAAAAGTGAAACATTAAAAATCAAGCATGCAAAGCAATGAGTAGTAAAACATGATTTGATAGTTGACGGGCAAGCAAATGGAGCGAAAAGCACGATGGAAGAAAAAAAGTCATTGTTGATGTACGCAGAAAATTTCCGATACGGCAGCAGCCTTGTTTGTCACCAGCGGCGTAAGAGAAGAAAAAGGCAAATGACAGATCGCATCACAACTTTTAAAGATTTATTAAACATAGTTTATTTTTCAAAAAAGAGAAGATGAATCAGGTTTGTTTTTAATTTTTGAAAATCAAAGAAAGAAGTAGTACCAAAAAATCAAAGAATTAATAAACTAAGGTAAAATTATTCAAAAATTTTCTAAATTTTCATTTTGCTAAAAAATAATAATGGAACAGCTCTTAACTTCATTTTATTGTTCGTTTTAAGATAAATGACAAATTTTAAAAAAGCAAAACAAATATTTTTAAAGAAAACTATTTCTAAAGAATTAAGATAGAAAACACACGCACCTAAAACTTTTTAAAATGGTTGAAAACCATGAACAATGTTTTGTAATGTGTCCTTTTGAAAGATTATTTTCAAGGATTAACTTTTAAAAAATTTCAAACAAACAATAACCCCAAATGATACACTCACTTTTAATCACTTTTTTATTTGGTTGAAAAGCAAAGGGTTCATAAAAAAAAAGCGGCTTTCAATTTTTGGATTAGCTTGTCTCCTTTTTTGACTATATAGTTTTTTTCTTCATATATATATAAAGAAAAAGCATAGCTTTCAGAATCAACTACATAGTTAAGCTTTAAACAACAAAAAGAAAATAGAAGAGAGAAAGAGAAAATTGGAGGAGAAAAATGTGATCGGATCAAGCGCAGTTTACACTTTTGAAACCAGTTTCATATTGCGCACTGATTTTTATTTTCACTCCCCAATTGGATCTATCTTTCTCTCAAATTTTTTTTTTCTCGTAATCAATCCACAAAAAATAGAGACAAAACTAAAAATCATTCAGGAATTGCAACCAAAACAAGTTCTATTATATTTAGTTTTTTTATTACTAAAATAACTATAATGTTTTTTATTTATTTTTCTTTGATGTGCTTAAAATTAACCACCACTAAAAAAGCACATTTCATT